>JBBPUN010000393.1:0-13830 GCA_038094715.1 Heimioporus punctisporus | reverse complement strand
AGGTCCTCTTGGCCGGCTCTTGGGCCTTTATATACTACTATCTGTTTGTACATGTTTGGCTACTAATAATACTATATAAGTCCATGCCCTTAGCCCTAGAGATAAGGCTGAGTCAGGCAGAGTCTGTATGAGTCAGAAAGAAGCAACGGGGATCAAGAATGCTGTACCACAGCCTTAAGAAGAGCGGAAGTGAAGGAGGCTGTGAGCAGTAATGAAAGATAAGAGGAACGAGGCGCGGTAATTAAAAAGGTGAGGCCGACATGCTTCTAGCATGCAGTCTGGAATGTGAAGTCTAGAATAGAAGAAGCGGAAATGAAAAGAATGAATCAAAGTGGAAATAGAAAGGGAAACACATGTCGTGGGCCTAGACCGTAGTCTCGTGATGCATTAGTCAGCACTTGTTGGCTTTCGTATTGTAGAGGTTAGATGTTGTTGTAGAAGGTCGGGAAAAATGATAGAAATATCTAGAAAAATAGGGCGTGAATATGGGTTTCGTAACAGTTTCATTTGTTTTGAACTTGCACTTCATATGCTTGGCAGAGAGTTTATTTTTGCAAAGGATTTGCAACACCTCTTGGACTATTTTTGTGATGTTTGTCTAATGTTTTAGTGAAGACCATAATATTGTCCATATAGACAACAACTTTTCCTTTCGTAATGAGATCTTTGAAGATATGGTTCATCATTGTTTGAAAGGTTGCCAGCGAGTTGCACAATCCAAAGAACATTACAAGGGGTTCAAACAGCCCTCTGTTTGTATGAAAAGTGGCCTTCCATTCATCGCCCTTTTTCATACAAATGTTATTATATCCCCATCTGATGTCGAGCTTGGTATAATACTTGGCATTTTTCAATTTGTCCACTAGCTTGGAAATGAGGGGCAAGGGATAGCTGTTCTTAATCGTGATGTCATTTAGCTTTCTGTAGTCTTGTACAGGTCATAATTTCCTATCTTTTTTCTTTATGAAAAAGAAGGCCAATGAAAATGGAGATTTGGATTCCTGTATTCAGCCGGTTTTGAGATTTTCCTCAAGGAATTCATCTAATTCTTTTTGTTCTGCCGTGGTAAGATTATGCGTTTTGCAATCCACAGTGTGATCTCCCAGAAGAAGTTCAATGGCATGATCCCAAGGATGTCGTTTTTGAAGTTGCTAGGCTTCAAAGGATGTAGAGTGACACAAGGAAGAACAACCAAGCAATAAAGAATGGAAGTCTCCATGGGAGTTACTCACTGGAAGTGGGAGAGTGGTGGTTTAGACCAAGTGATCCTTGTGGTAAGGATGGAAAGGTAGATTAAAGGATAGAGAGCAAACCAGGGAGTGGTTGCTCTCTTATACTATCTACTACAGGATTGTAGAGGAGATTGAACTCTATCCTGAAACATGTAACAGATACATGATTGGTAGATAAGTATCATTTGAAATGATTATAAAGATGTTTCATCTTATTTCAAATGATAAGGAAAAGTGAGTCATTCAGAATTATGAATGAGTCATGATGATAAGACGAATAGGAAATATGAATATGAAATGTCTTATCATCCAATAAGAAGAAGTTTCATATTTGAAACATTCTAGATATGTGTCAGCATTATTGATAGAACTTCCAGAAGATATATGAAACATATGTCAGATGTCGTTTCATCCTGACAGCTGTCATGGAACCTTTAGGAATGTTCCAGACTATGTTTCATCTTGTCATCTGTCATAGAATGATATGGAATGACATAAAACATGTCATGTGACAAGAGTCTAAAATATGATTAGATTAGATCATGTTATCTGGATGTCTCTAATTGATGAGATAATCAATTAGGTGAATATAACGAAGTTATATTCTCAACAGTCATGGGGGCATTTCATCAAATTTCTCTTTTGCAAATACATCCTTATAATCATGATAATGAACTGGGACGATGTCTTCAAATGTCTGTTCATTTTTCTTTCCCAAATTTTTGATGGCTAGTTCTGTGGCTAATGTTCTTAGATATCTGGGATCAATTGCGAATGTTCAGGTACAGAAGTCATCATCATCATCTTCCTCAATCTCTTTCAAAGCAGGAATGAAGTGATCTTCACATGTTAAACCCATTTTTCCCCATCTCCAGTCAATAATGGGATTGTGTTTCCAAAGCCAGTCATGACCAAGGAATATCTTGTGTGTACTAAGATTGAAGATGGCCATGGCTATTTGTTTGTGATGATTTTCCACGATCATTTCCATAGTTGTGAATTTGGTAATGTCTCCCCCTTTATTTTGTGATCCATCAGCATTATATACAGCCATGGGTGTGGGAAGTTTATGAGTGGCTAGCCCCTGTTCTTTTACAAACTTTCGATCTATCATGGTCCCCGTACACCCAAAATCTAGAAGGACATTGACCACCACTTCTTCTCCCAATTGAGTTCAAATGGTCACCATTATTTTGAACATGTTCTTCAACCTTGGATGAGTCATATTTTGGTTTCTGTTGTAACTCACATAGCATGAAATAGGCTTCTTGTTGGCTAAGGTTGGCAATTGTTTTTACCAATTTCTTGTCAACCTCTTCTTTTCTTTTTTTGTGTACAAAACTCCTCATATGACAGATCACTCGTTCTTCTTCCATGTTTTCTGCCATTTCTTTTATCCACCTGCAGGTCCAGGGTTCAGCCGTGCACTGATATGACTATTGGCCACCCTTGAGGACAGTTTCCTACCAGCATTGTAGTCCTTTTTTATGAGCGCTGGGTATTTTTGTCATGGGCGTCGGTACTATTCGTAAAGGATGTCCACATGACAGACAGTTGAGAGTTTGTAATTTTTTGCCATTTTTATCCTTGGTTAACATCCATACTTCAGGTATTTCTATTTTGAAGTTGGTTGAAGTCATTGTCGATTCACTCGTTGGTTGGACATCAAGCACAGCATATTTATTTAAATGTCCTATTACTACATTTGACAAGGGAACAGATGAAATTGTTACAGAAGTGCTAACCGACTTCTTAGTTAGTCTCCTTTGGAAAAACCCGCCTTAAATGATGCAATCTGCTTCTGCAGGTCTTCCATGTTATTGAATTCAAATTTCCAGTTAAACATTGTAATGGTTTGTTGGATTGGTTGTCAAGACCTCATGTGATCAGCACAAGGTCAGAGTTTTGACATTGGTGACAAACACCTTTGGTTCGCACCTGGGAAAGGTCCATCAGAACACCTTGGCCCCAAAAGGTACCAGGAGTGTATAAACTTGGCTGAACTGTAGCAGCCGTGGAGGAGGTGGCAGGGGACAAGGCTACTGCAGACGAATATGTTTGCATTTGCCAAGGGATAAAGCCGGCAATAGGATTTTTGCCCTTATATCGGGGCAACATGTATGACGAGCTAGACAATGAGAAGTGGCTTGGAGCCTGCCCTGGTAAATAAACACACGGTTGTGTGGTAGCTTTCCTTTGTTCGATTTCCAAAAGCACCCAATCTGTGTTACGATTCCTTGGACTACTCATTTCTTTTCATCAATGACTAATCCCTTCCCATCTCGGTCATAACTCTTTATCCCACTTGCTTAGTCATCCTTCCACCACATTCTATGAGGTTCCGTGTAGTATTACATAACTTGTTTGCGCTCATTTGTTCTTTCGGGTATAAATACCCTTTCTCCCTGCGCACCCCTTTTCTTCTCTAACCTTGATCTACTCGAGCTTCGCTCTAGTAACCTTGTAACCCTTCCTTGAATAAAGGACCTTGTCTCGCTCTAAGCCTTACGGTGTTGCTTTGAAACACCTCTTGACTTTGCCAGCAACCATCTTGTTGCGTCATAAGTCTCACTCGGACTCTCTTAGTACACTACGGGTACGATTCCTACCCAGAACCTTTGACCCTTCTTACTAGACCTTATCGAGTCTTACGTTCGACCTACGAGCATAACAAAAGATCAAGGTTCTCCTCGTATGAGTATACCATTGTAGTATTTGCCCACCATATCCACCTCCAACACCCCATGGAGAGAAACCCCCAACCTCAAACTCTCCAAACCTGAACAAGAGAACTCGCCAACCTCCTCTGAACCATCCTCTGATGTCGAAGTATGAACTGAACCCGACGATACCTTAGACCTTACTGCAAACCTCTCATCTTCTCTCCACATCCCTCGAGCCCCAACCCCTCCCTCTTCAACCCTGGTCCAACGATCTTTCCCCTTTGGCATCCCACCTCCACCACCATCCAGACCACCCCTACTCCACACATTCCCAACTCTCCCTCCCACCATGACATCCGCCACCAAACACACCGAACTCCGCCTCGGTGCCCCAAAACCATTCAATGGGGACCCTAAGAAGGCAGATGCCTGGATGGTCACCGTCCGGTCTTACCTTCTCGTCAACGACAAAGTCTATGACAACGACAACAAGAAGATTGCCTTTACCCTGTCACATATGACTGAAGAATCAGCAGCCACCTGGGCCAACACCCTTAGACGACAGGCGTTTGCCCTCACCACCCCTAACTTCAGCACGTTTGCCGATTTCCTTGCCAAATTTGATGCCGACTTTAAAACCCACGACATCAAGAACGACGCCATCGCCTGGCTGGCCACCACCACCATCTCCAATGGAAATCAACTAAACGAATACCTTGCTGAATTCCAGAACAAGGTAGCCTTATCTGGAATAACTGAGGACGCCATCCTCATCAACTTCCTTGCCGCTGGAATGCCGAAGAAACTCATGGAAAGAATCTACGGCATGGATACCATCCCTACTACAATCAAAGCCTGGTATGAAAAGGCCATCCATTTCCAAACAGTCTACAATAGGACCAAGGAAATCAGCGCCCGATCTCATCACACCAAAACCCACATTTTCCACTCCACCTCTTCTTCAACCCCCTCCCCCGCCAAAGACCCTAACGTCATGGATGTCGACGCTATCAGAGTCGGCAAACTCACCCCTGAAGAAAGGAAATGGTGTATCACTGAGGGACGCTGCTTCTGTTGCCGAAACAAAGGACATCTCTCATCTGCTTGTCCCAACTTTACCTCTGACTCGAAGAAGACCCCGCCTAAGGACAAGAAAGTCTGAAAGGCTGAACAAATCCCCTCCCTCAAAGAAGTCGACGAAGACGACGATGATGAAACAAAGACCACCATTGGAAGGGTGGCATTTTCTCAGGATTTTTAAACAGGAGGACCACCCTGATGCATGGCACCTCCATTTGTAAAACCCATGTACTCGTAGCCGATCCAACTCAAAAGAATGTACAACTTCCCCTCTCGATCATAACTACCTCCGGAAAAGACGTCAAAACAAACACCCTCATTGACTCAGGGGCCGACATCTACTGTATTGATTGGCATTTTGCCAGAAAACATAAACTCCCTCTTGACAAACTCCCCACCCCGATCCCTGTAACAAACATTGATAACATCACAAACCAAGCAGGGATGATCAAATACACCTCAACCCTCTTTCTACGAATAAACCACCTACACCAAAAAGTGAAATTCTTCGTAATGCATTGCAGTTCCTCCAACATGATCCTCGGGATGCCCTGGTTAAAGAAAACCCAACCACTCATCAACTGGGCAGAACAGACCATCTCCATCGAAACTACCCACGACGAAACTGCCACTTACAACCAAGAAACCATCACCTGAGAATTACACCTCCTAGCCAAAACTAAACCCCCCCCTCCCGTTGCTAAAGCCGTACAAAACGTAGGAGCAGATCCAGTCCGACATGATAGGCTGTTCCAATATAATGAATACTACATGGGCCACCACCTCCCTTCAGCCGATGTATCCGCCTATCACCTTAACCGTGTAACGAAACACGGCTCTAGGTTCCAACTCCACTCCCCCGCCGTCATCAACGCCTTCACCACCTCGACCAAACTAGCGATAGAAGCTGACAAAAAGAAACCCCCTCCGTCTTTACCCATCGAATTCACCATGTTCTCTTCCGTCTTCTCTAAGGAATTGGCGGACCATATTCCCCCTTCAAGACCCTATGACCATGCAATCCAACTTGACGAATCCTTCAAACCCAAAGTTGGGAAAATTTACCCCCTTACCGCCGAGGAACGAAAAGCAACGGAAGACTTCCTCGACGAAAATCTCGCTTCGGGGAAAATCAGACCATCCCAATCCCCACAAGCATCTCCCTTCTTCTTTGTCAAGAAAAAGGACGGGAAACTCCGCCCATGCCAAGACTATCGATACCTCAATGACCATACCATGCGAGATGCCTACCCCCTTCCCTTAATCTCCGACCTCATCGACCAACTCAAAGATGCCAAACTCTTCACCAAGTTTGACGTAAGATGGGGTTATAACAACGTCCGGATTAAAGATGGCGATCAATGGAAAGCCGCCTTTATCACCCACAAAGGCATCTTCGAACCAATGGTCATGTTCTTCGGTCTCACCAACTCCCCTGCCACCTTTCAACGATTCATGAATGATTCATTCCGTGACATGATCTCTGAAGGATGGCTTGTTATTTATATGGACGATCTCCTAATCTTCTCTCCCGACAAAGCCACTCACGACGAAAGAACCAAATGAGTCCTTCAGCGAATGACCGAATTGGATCTTCACCTCAAACTCGAGAAATGTACCTTCGCCGCCTCGGAAGTAGACTATCTAGGCATGATTGTCAAACCAGGTGAACTTGCCATGGACCCCGTCAAACTTGCAGGAATAGCCGACTGGCCCACGCCCACAAAACTCAAAGATGTTCAGTCCTTCCTTGGCTTTGCCAACTTTTATCGACGGTTTATCCCAAACTTCACCAACATCGCCAGGCCTCTCCTAGACTTAACCAAGAAAGCTATGCCTTGGAAATGGACACTTCCCCAACAACAATCGTTTGATACCCTGAAGGCCTCCTTTCTCTCCCAACCCATACTCTCTCTTCCCGATCCAGCTCGCCCTTTCGCCATCGCTACTGATGCTTCCAAATTCGCCTCTGGGGGTGTTCTCCTCCAAACTGATTCAAACGGTGATTGGCACCCTTGCTCCTACCTATCCCAAGCCTTTGGGGAGGCGGAACGAAACTATGACATCTATGACAGAGAACTCCTTGCTGTCATCCGTGCCCTCAAACAATGGCGTCACTACCTCCACGGATCTCCATTTCCCATCCAAGTCTTCACTGACCATAAAAATCTGACATTCTTTCGTCAACCCCAAAATCTCAATCGACGACAAGCCCACTGGCTCATCAACTTAGCAGACTTTGACCTCAAAATGATCCATGTCCCCGGGAAACTCCTCTCTGCCCCGGATGCCCTCTCCTGACGTCCTGACCTCCTTCCCTCCTCTGATGACAATAACGTCGGAACCACACTCCTTCCCCCTTCGCTCTTCGTCAACCTCATTGACTCCGCATTAGCCATTAAGTTAGCCTCCTCCTCTGTCTCCGACCCGGTCGTCCTTGATGCACTTCGAGCCTTGGACGGCGACACCCCTCCTCAATTCTGCTCTCGCCTCTCCGACTGGTCCTTCGACGCCGGTGTCCTCTTCTACAAAGGCCGCGCCTATGTTCCCGACAACCCCGACCTTCGCCATTCCATCCTCACCCGCTATCACGACCACCCCTCTGCCAGCCACCCCGGCTTTTTGAAGACCAGACAACTCGTTTCCACTGACTTCTGGTGGCCGGGCCTCCCCTCTTTTGTGCGCAACTACGTTGCTGGCTGCTCCTTGTGCCAACAATCCAAAACCAACACCCACCCTACAACACCTCCGCTCACCCCCATCGCCTCCTCTTGTTCTCGTCCGTTCCAACAGATCTCCTGCGATCTCATCACCGACCTTTCCTCCTCCTCTGGCTTTGATTCCTTATTGGTCGTGGTCGACCATGGTCTTACTAAGGGGGTAATTCTCTGTCCTACAAAAAAATCCGTGTCCGCCGAAGGCATCGTCAATCTTTTCTTTCATAAAGTCTACCTTCGCTTCAGACTCTACGACAGAATCATCTCTGACAGAGGCCCACAGTTTGCCTCCGCCTTTGCCAAAGAACTTGCCATGCTTCTAGGATATTCTCTCAACCTCTCCACCACCTATCACCCCCAATCCGATGGAGAAACGGAACGTGTGAACCAAGAAATCGAAACCTATCTTCGAATCTATTGCCACGATAACCCCACCGCCTGGGCTAACTTCATCTCCCACGCTGAATTCGCCCATAACCACCGCCCTCACTCCGTCACTGGAAAATCTCCCTTCTTTCTCATGCTCGGATACGAGCCACGCTCCTTCCCCACGGTAGTCGCCGAAATCAATATTCCCGCTGTACAATCCAGACTTTCCCTCCTCTCTGCCGCCCGGGACGAAGCCTTAGCAGCCCATGAACTTGCTAGACAAGTCATGAAAACCCATAACTCCAAATCCTTTACCCCTTTCTCAAAAGGAGATAAGGTGTGGTTAGAAGCCTGCAACCTGAAACGAGTCCTCACCTCCCCGAAATTCGCCCCAAAAAGGGAAGGACCCTTTCTAATTACCGAAGTCTTATCCCCGATTACCTACCGCCTACGTCTCCCTAAGTCCTGGAAAATCCACCCCGTTTTCCACACCTCCCTCCTTTCACGATACCAAGAAAACGCCATACACAGTCTGAACTTCCCCGCCCCCCCACCTGACCTAATCGAAGGAGAAGAGGAATACAAAATAGAGAAAATTCTACACCACAGAGGCACCCCATCAAAACGTTCCTTCCTAGTCCGATGGAAAGGATACACTGCCAAAGAAGACTCCTGGCTCCCCGAAAAGGAATTTTCTCATGCCACAGATGTTCTCTCCGCTTATAAAAAGCTTCACCCCAAAATTTTCCTTCTTTAACTTTTACTTTCACCTTCGACTTTCCATCCTACCTTTCATCTCTAACTTTCTACTTCTCCTTTACTATGGCCCTCACTTATCATCTTCGTGCTGCTACCCCCAACGACGACCTCGTACCAAACCCAGACAACCTGCTCCCCAGCGCTGAGTACCTACCTCCGACCTCCATCGCCAACACCCCCTCCTCCCCAGCTATCACCGCTGTTGACGAACTGCTTTACGCCCATAGACTTCGGGACGATTTTCCTGACGCCACATATCTCTCCTGAGCATACGGCCACCTCACTGACTCCCACCTCGCTCATCCCTTCTCTGCCCACATCGACATGGGCTCTCCCATTCTTGCTGTGTACAATGCCTTCTTGCAAAACGAGAGGCTCGCTATCGTCGCTAATACCCTAGCCCTCTCTAACAACGCAGACTCCGCCTTCTTGGGCGAACTAGTAGCCAACATTCAAGCCCAAATCCAAGGGGAGCTGAACATTCTCATCTACCAGCTCGAGATGGGCGAATTCTTCGATGAACTAGACTGCTACGTTGCTGACTTAAACGACGTAATGCATCAGGCGGGACCAAACACTTTATCTATTCCCTCTACCCCCTCCACGTCTTCCTCTCCTATCCACACTGACAAAGAACGAATGTTGGCACGAGTCGACGCATGGTGGTTGGGCTTTCTAGGAAATCGACGTCTTGACTCTTCCCATCCTAGATACAACGAAGCGTGCTTCCAATGTCGATGCTTAGGCCACACACGGATCCATTGTAGGGTTTACCAATGCCCTCTCTGTCTTCGTTGGATGCCCGGCCATATCCAACAATTTTGCCCAGCTCGGCGTACTCCCCATTCACCCCCTACCTCGTCATCCTCGTCATCCACGTCCGCCACCTCTCGATCATCCAACTCCTCTACTCGTCCTCGACGTGTCCCTGACCCATCCACTCGTACCCGCCCCCGTCCTTTAACAGCCCGAATGAGGCCAACGTACCCACCAACTCGACGACACTATCCTTCCCCTCAACGACGCTCCCCCTCTCCACCCGACGACGTTTGGGACGAAACCGCTTGGGCAAATGTGACAGGATCCCCTTCTGGAGGATACTTAGACTTGTAGGTGTTAGGGTTCAGTGGCACTTCACCCATAGTCGGGGGGTATTGTTACGATTCCTTGGACTACTCATTTCTTTTCGTCGATGACTAATCCCTTCCCATCTCGGTCATAACTCTTTATCCCACTTGCTTAGTCATCCTTCCACCACATTCTATGAGGTTCCGTGTAGTATTACATAACTTGTTTGCGCTCATTTGTTCTTTCGGGTATAAATACCCTTTCTCCCTGCGCACCCCTTTTCTTCTCTAACCTTGATCTACTCGAGCTTCGCTCTAGTAACCTTGTAACCCTTCCTTGAATAAAGGACCTTGTCTCGCTCTAAGCCTTACGGTGTTGCTTTGAAACACCTCTTGACTTTGCCAGCAACCGTCTTGTTGCGTCATAAGTCTCACTCGGACTCTCTTAGTACACTACAGGTACGATTCCTACCCAGAACCTTTGACTCTTCTTACTAGACCTTATCGAGTCTTACGTTCGACCTACGAGCGTAACAATCTGCTCCAAGAAGTTCTTTTGTCCAGCAGATATAATCTTCTGAAGCGAGCATGTGGGGTTTGCCACACTCCACAAATTCCACAATGTTGTTTTTTATGGCCCTTCAAACTTGGTTCACCAACATCCATCCATTTGCCAGATGATCAATCTTGGCTTGTAGTACGTTTTGGTTGAACCTGGTTAAGAATTCCTCAACCATCTTGTTTTTTCGTTGTGTCATTGAAAAGACTTCTTGTTCTGCCTGTCATACAATAGAAACAGGCTGAAATTGGTTGGCAAGATCCTTGCAGAAGCCTTTCCATTTACCCTGGGTGAGGGCATCAGGAGACAAATAAAGAAAATTGGTATATTGGGCAGCCAACCCTTCTGTCATGAATGAAAGCGTGATGGTGATTTTTTGATAATCAAAGGGTTCTACTTTGTAACCTCCCAGGTATGCAATCATTGATTTCCACCAATTGGTGAACTTGCTTTTATCACTATTGAATTTGTCAGGTTTGACAATATACAATTTCCCAATTTTTGGTTGGTTCTCGGATATTCTAATGGGCATGGGTAGCTCATTGACTTCATTAAAGAGTTCCCCTAATTGGGCCATGCCAAGATCTCCTTTTTTGCCTTGGTGGCCTCGTTGTCCTTGGTCACCTTGGTCACCTTTTTCCCCTTTTTCCCTTTTGTCTCTGGGCTGTCCTGGGGGTCCTTGCCACATAGTGTCGCTGTATAATTCATCTTTTATTTCTTTTAATTTTTCCTCAAGCATCTCTCCCATGAGATACATGAGTTCTGTGGTTGTCGTGGTTACCATTCTGAAGGGTGGTAATGGGAAGTCGTCGAAGGATTCAGAGGGGGATCTGGGATGAGGGACATCTGAGTTGTACTCCACAATGAATAGCTTGCCACTACCACAAAGAGGGCTTCACTACTCAAGGTAAAGTGGCTGTACAAAGAAGTTCTATCCTTCACAAACAAGAGGGTCCTTTTTCAAGGAGGGATTGGAATACCAGTACTTTGGTTCAAGTTCTGGCAATGAGGCACAGGATCATCTGGCCTTTTCACATTTTTCAGCAAGATGGAGGGAACAATGGATGATTTTGTTGTCCGTGCATTGAATTTGTTTGAGGTGATCAGCTAGATTGTGGAAGTACTGATCACATTGGGAGGTGTTACGATACGCTAAGGCCCCATATCTTTTTCTTCGATTCTCCGATGCTCTGAGAACTCCCTCGCCTTAGATGCCTCGTCTATCGTCGCTCTCGCATCACAAGGACCGCTGGTGAACGCCGGCACTCTCTCAGATCCTCAACGGATCATCCGCGATGTCCTCCCGGACACCTCCTTCATATCCCTGGACCCTCTCCTCCATGGGACCCTCTGTGAACGGGCTTATCACCCGTCTTCGTCTCTCGCCTCACCCCGATACCCTTCGCCCTAGACGCCTCGTTTCTTGGACCACTCTAGACCTATGACATGCGGTATTCATTTCCGCTTCTTCTTTGTGACTCACCGAACCTTGTAACACGTGCATCGAACCTTGTATCACCTGACACTTCGCTTCTTTGATCCCCGTGTACATTTAGAACTTTCTCCCACCTCATGGCGTGTCTTCTTTGATTCTCTAGAACATTCTTCGCTTTGTCATCGAACACTTGGGACACTATTTAGGCGTTCCCTCTCCGCCATTGTATTCCTTAGCTTTGATCTACCTAGCCCCCCTCCGTCTACAACCTAGACACTCTCCCTGTATTCGCCTGTTGGCGTTTCCTTGTACCTTCGTATCTTGTATCAACAACGTTACTCGATATCCATCTCTCAAAGTCCTTGTCACTGCGCGCATCCTCTTGGGAAGGCACCTCCCGTCGACAATTCGAACATTCTCCAAGTCCTTGCTCAAGTCGAGTTATGCAGGAAAGGCATTCCTCTCTCTGATAGACCTCTGCTTCTGCACGTCTCTTCCGCTCGCTGATAAGTCTTCATAGCTGGCCATGCGCTCTCTGATCAGTCTTCCTTGTCTCGCTGGTATGAAGCAATCCTGCTAGGTTTTACGGTTAGCCTAGAAGGTAACCCGTAACAGGAGGTGCAGTGGTTGGCAAGCTTAGCCTGCCTTCAGGATGCAGGGTTGGGAATGGTGAAAAAAGGGGCATGTTATGGGCATGCAAGGTCAAGTTATCACATAGAGTGGTGGGAGGGGTGTGCTAAAGATGGAGGAACTGGAAGTTTTGGGTTAACTCAACCCTAGCTAGCCAGCACTACCTGTAATGTAGGTATTATGATGGAGTATCATTTGGGCATGAAGCTGCAGATAGATCTCAAATTCAGGTGTTTATTGTACACCAATGGCTACTGTGTGGACAGAAGTATGAATGAGGGTTCTCCGAAGATTGCCACTCAATCAACTCTGCTGCAACTGGAAACCAAGTCACAGGGGACCACTTGAGAACACTGTGATAAATGGGAGTGGAGAAGAGGAGTCAGAAGGTATGCTTTTCTTGGTCAGCTTTTTGATAGCACAACAGTGTTGAGTACAGAGGTGATACCAAGATACTGCCTAAGGCAAAGATAAGAGGAGAGGGAGGAGGTTGCAAACAACATCCTTTGGAATCTTCAGTTTTATGTCAGGGATGACCCAACACTCAACCTACAACACCAAGGCTTTAGAGTAGAAGAGAGAAAGGGTTAATGATTAAACCAAAGATGGGGACTAATCTACATGGGTTGACTACTTATATAGTGTTGGGGAATCAACTGACTAAGCAAACCAGTGTACATGTGGATACATCATGCAGGTCCATGATCCTTCTGGATGATTCTATTCCATTCTACCCCTCACATGAGAAATCATCATGTTAAATGCGTCATTATCTTCCCACTGTTCTGCCCCTTCATTTGACTCCTTTTGTAGTTGTGGGCTTAGGAGCTCAAGTAACTCCTCCAATTGTGGATTATACAATTCATGTGATGCAACGATTCTGACATGCCAAACCTAAGCCTCCATCTGCTCATGGATCACCTAGTGAACATCAATGAATGGAGCAACCTTTTCTTGTATTCTCTGTTGTGATCATGTTGATTCCAGGATATTGGCTTGTCAAGCCCTTTTTACAACTCTTTGGCTCTGAAATGGAAGGGCTTATCAGACATGCATTGGAGATAGCATCATGGACTCATCATTAGTGATGTTCAGAGCCTGGCCTAATAGGGCTTGGGCCTGACAAAATCAAAGCCAGGCCCTGACCTAAGGGCTTGGCCTGGCCTGGCTTGGGCCTGGCCTAGGCTGGGGTTTACTATACTTTGACACATTGTTGTATCATACCTGTGGCAGCTGGTTTGTCATATCATTGTGCATAGGTATAGCATAGTCATTATTGTTATCATATACACAATGTCCATTTTTGTGTATAAGACATG
>JBBPUN010000392.1:0-13847 GCA_038094715.1 Heimioporus punctisporus | reverse complement strand
GAGCTGTCTATCCCCGTTCGACACTTTGTCGGCACGGTCTTCGAACACGGCAGGTATGGGTATATAGGCTATGTATACGGATGGGAGGCAAGTGTTTTATTTGAACGGCGCCGATGCCGGTGCCGACCGTCTTTGTTTCATAGCCGTGTTGCAAGGCTTCTGGACTGGCCACATCGCAAGCATCACGTCCTTGCGGACGACATCGTCCGTTCTACCACGTCTTTTCGCCAAACGGTCCGGTACAATGTGCGTTACGTTTGCTTACTTTTTAAATTTGATGATTGAAAGAGGGGTGCGTGTAGACGTGGCAGAGGAGGCCATCATACCAACCACGGTCGAACCCGACGCGTTTCACGATCTTTTGAAACGGACGCCCGGGGCGGGTCAGTATTTCGAAGGGCTCGTTCGAGAAAACGGTCGAGTCAGGTTGGTTCCGAGCCCTGAACTCCGTTGTGCGTATCCCGAAGACGAGGCTGTCGGTGAGAGATGGATAGCGCAAGGTATGACGCTATGAATCATGGACGCATTTACGAACAATATATGGACGGTCCGCTGCGGCCTATGACTTTTTTATATATCCTCCCTAGTTTAGGTCTATTTATTCATTTCGACACACGCTTCATTCTATGGCTTCCTTCGATCGGTATACAGGACTGGTGGATGTTTCTTCACATTAACAAAAATTTTAGTCGTTATTTATTTTCCGGAGTCATATATACTGATAGCATTTATCACTGCAAGCCATATGCATTCTTTTTCATATCTGCAATCCATTATGTTGGTGATTCACACGTCAACCAACCAGCTCCCATGCCTCGCCCATGCCTCTTTCTACCACCACGACAACTTCTACATTTCGCCCATTAATAGCTCTCGGTTCGATGATAAATTTATTCTTGAGATCACTAAATAGCAGGTCTGATGTTTCATTGGGTAGTCTTTTTGCTTGGAGCGGCCCACTATCAATGCTGCTACAACGAAGCGTGTAGTCTTTAGATTTGCCGGTGGTGATTGACACCGGGTCCTTTCCAATCATGACAAACTTCTCTTCGGAATGTGATGACTCTTCAGGAATATTTTGAGCTTGTATCTGAAACTTGGATCGATAACAAGATTTGGTCTATACGTGGATGAAATCACAAGGGCTTCTTTTACACAGCGGACAGTTCGAATCGCCAACAGTGTACCAGTACTTCGTGGAATCCACTCGAGAACGTATGTAATACCTGCACATGCACGTTCAAAAGTCTGGTTCTTTGCGAAAAGGCGTACTGACCATCTACCACTGACATGATCGGTGATCATGATTGGCGGCGCGACGTTCATCACGCTCGCTTCGTCCCTCTGGTCCAACAGCTTAAAGAACATCTTTTGAGTTGAAAAAAAGGAACCGGCTGTGGCCAGGTTGAATGGCGCCATCGTCTGTGTGTAAAACTGAGGAGAGACGCGCTCTACCTGGCCGACGAAGGGGCTGGGCGGGGTCGAGATTGTCCGCCACCATTCGTCCGCTGTGTCTCTGTCTGCGAACGTGATGAGATATACGGGGCTTTGTCCGACCGCGACGGCGTCGTCTACGACGTTTGGTACTGAGTTGGATTGGTCAGATCGGCGAGGGGCGCTGGTGTGTTTGAGATAAGCGTAGAAGAGGCTCATGGTGAGTGGACGCGTCCGAACTTGTCACGTGATACGAACTTCGTCCAATTAGCGCGAGTGGTACACTGTCAGTCTACGATCATCATTTGCTATAGCACTGGCAGATTCAAAGAATTTGATAACCCAAATCGCGTACCATAGAAACTCCCAATCTGTATCCACGGCAAGGGTAAAGGGAGCGTCAAAACCACGTAGGGCTCCGAATCTCAGCCTCCAGTTTGTGGATTCACTTCTAGGCAGGCGATCGACTGGTTATATACATTTGACAGGGAAGCCGGGTTATCGAAAAGAACATTTACACCATAATGCCATCTCCGACGGTGCTAGATTTAACCGCACCTGGGGATACTCGCGCGCATATAATCTGCATTGACGCGCGTTCTTGACCCATCCTCGGCCACCAGGCGGTGATTTCTCGGTACGAATGCGCGGACCCATGCCTTGTGGACGTGGTGTTCGATCGAGGACGAGCAGCTTCACGGTGCGGATACGCTCGAAACAGCCATCGCATGTCTCCTGTCGTATTTTGGCAACCCTCCGATGAAAGCAGGTCGTTCATTCCCTTTCGGTGTCGTTACACGATAGCTCATTGCCCAAGGTCTCGTCTCAGCTCGACCTTTTTGCCATCGTTGCCGGTCATATCTGACGGATAAACGTATCATTGCGCCTCCGGCGAGTTTAATAACCGGAATGAAGGCATGCTATGTGATATATCCACGTCGATCTGCCAGTTTCTTCGGGCAAAGCGGGTTCAAATCCAAAGAACGTGAGCCACCGAGAACTTGCCAGTGAGCATCGTGCGCTAGCCAGAAAAGGTTCCGACAGAGGCACAACCTAACGCCTTCAACACGCCCTTTCCTCATTGGTTCCTTGGCACCGTAAGAGAACCAGCTCGATGTCGCTCGCGTACGTGTTCGTGTGCCTTGCACGCCGAATGAGAATAAATACCGCCCGTCGATTGTCCTGAACGGGTCTTGGCCATCGTCTCATCTCCAGAACCACTGATATCCGATATCATCGTGGATGCCTGTACCACCAAAATCACAACCATATCTTCGTATCTAGGTGACGTTCCTCCCGTCCTCGTAGATGCAGGCATCGTTTCCTCACTTGCACCGCGGGCGATCGGACCAGCCAGTGTAGCCTCTTCTATCGCGCGTGCATTGAAGAACGCGCCTTCCTCGTTTTTCATCATCCAATCCCTTCAAGGTATTCCAGAGAAAGACTTCCAGGATGCATCATACGTTCTTTATGTGCGATGGGAGATGTCTCATGGACGTGATGAAACATCTCTTACGCCTCCCGCTCGACCTGCCTCGGTCATGACGGATACGCTCATGCCCTGTCTTGAACCGTCGACTCGAAAGCAATTCTTGGCTGGTTGTGACGTGGCGCGCGAAGTTCTGGTGCTGCAGTGACGTTGCGGTCCGAGCTATCCATTCCCGTTCGACACTTTGTTAGCACGGTCTTCGAACACGGCAGGTATGGGTAATAGGCTATGTATACGGATGGGAGGCAAGTACTTTGTTTAAATGGCGTTGACACCGGAGCTAACGATCTTTGTTTCGTAGCCGTGTTGCAAGGCTTCTAGATTGGCTACGTCGCAGACATCACGCCCTTGCGGACGACATCGCCCGTTTTACCACGTCTTTTCGCCAAACGGTCCGGTCCAATGTGCGTTACGTTTATTCACCCTTTGAATGTGACGATTGAATGGGCGTGTTACAGACGTGGCAGAGGAGACCATCATACCGACCACGGTCGGACCCGACGCATTTCATGATCTTTTGAAACGGACTCCCGAGGGGGGTCAGTATCTCGAAGGGCTCGTTCGAGAAAACGGTCGAGCTAAGTTAGTCCCGAGTCCCGAAGACGAGACTGTCGGTGAGAGATGGATGATGCAAGGTATGATGCTATGAATCATGGACACGTTTATGAATCTATGGCATGGACGGTCCACAGCGGGCCATGGTCTTTTATATACCCACCCCTAGTTTAGGCCTATTTATTCACTTCGACGCAAGCTTCATTCGATGACTTCCTTCGGTCGGTACACAGGACTGGAGGATGTCTCTTCACATTTACAAAATTTTTAGCATCGATCATCAATTTGCTTTCCGGAGTAGTCATATATATTGGTATCATTCATTACTATAAGTCATACACATTCTTTTTCATATCTGCAATTTGTTATGTTGATGAACATGTCAACCAACTAATTCCCAAGCCTTGCCTGATCCCCTTTCTACTACCTCGACAGTTTCTAGATAATCATCATAATAACCTCCCTGTACAGTGATGACAAATCTATTCTTGAGATCGCTAAATAGCAGGTCTGGTGTTTCATCAGATAGCTTTTTCGCCTGGAGCGGCCCACTGTCGATGCTGCCACAATAAATCGTGTAGTCTCTAGGTTTGCCGGTTGTGATCAATACCGGGTCCTTTCCAATCATGACAAACTTTTTTTCAAATTGTGATGCCTCGCCAGAAACGTTTGGAGCTTGAATGTGAAACATGGTACGAAATGTGGTCGATATGTGGATGACATCACAATCCAAACCTTTGCAGACCCGACATCGCACACCGCTGGCAAAGTACCAGTGCTTCGTGGGATCTGCCTGAGAACGTATGTAATACCTGTATGTGCAGGTTCGTCTGGTGTTCGTTCTCCGCGTTCAAAAAGGCGTACTGACCATCTACCACTGACATGATCAGTGATCGCAGTCGACGGTACAACGTTCATCTGGTTTCCCTCTCTCTAATCCAAATGCGTAAAGAACATCTTTTGGGTCGAAAAAAAGGTATTTGTAGTGGCCAGGTCGAACGGCGCCATCGTCTGTGTATAAAACTGGGGGGAGATGCGTTCTACTTGGCCGACGAAGGGACTGGGCGGGGTCGAGATTGTCCGCCACCATTCGTCTGCTGTGTCTCTGTCTGCAAACGTGATGAGGTAAACAGGACTTTGTCCGACCGCGATGGCGTCGTCTACAACGTTCGGAACCGAGTTGGATTGGTCGGATCGGCGAGGGGCGCTGGCGTGTTTGAGATAAGTGTAGAAGAGGCTCATGGTGGGTGGACGTGTCCGAACCTCTCACGTGACACGAACCTCGTCCAAGCAGTCTACGATCATCATTTGCTATAGCACTGACGGATAAGCCTAAGCTGGCTCGCAAGCACGAAACGGGCAGCGTGTATGCACGGCAAGAGTATCCTGCGATGAAGAAGGGGGCGTCACTGGCAAAATCACGTAGGACTTGTGGATTCACCTCTGAGCAGTTAGTTCTTCACGCGATCGATTGGTTATACACATTTGACAGGGTAGTCGGGTTATGGAGAAGAACACTTAGAGCATGATGCCATCTCCAGACGGTGCTAGAACTGCACCTGGGGATATCCATGCACATGAAATCTGCATTGACGTGCGTTATTGACATAGTCCCTTGGCCACCAGGGTGTATGATTTTTCGGTACGACTGCGCAGACCCATGGCGTGCGAACGTGGTGTTCGATCGGGGACGAGCAGCTTCACGATGCGGATTCGCTCGAAATAGCTATCGCATGTCTCTTGTCATATTTTGACCTCCCTCCGATGGAAGTAGGTCACTTATTCCCTTTCGGTGTCGTTACGCAGTAGCTTATAATTTGCCAAGGTCTCGTCCCAGCTCGACCTTCTTAGCCATCGTTGTCGGTCATATCTCACGCAGACGGATAAATGTATCATGGCGCTTCCGGCGGAGTTCAGCCGAAATGAAGACATACTATGTGATATATCCACGTTAATCTGTCAGTTTCTTCGGAAAAGTGGGTTCAAAGTCAGAGAACGTGAGTCACCGAGAACTTGAACATCATGCACTAACCAGAAAAGGTATTGACAGAGGCACAACCCAACGCCTTCAACACTTCGTTTCCTCATTGGTTTGTCAGCATGCATAAGAAAACGACCTCGACGTCGTTCATGTACATGTTCGTGGCCTCGCGCGCCGAATGGGAATAAATGCAGCGCCTATCAATTGTCCTGAAGAGGTCTTGGCCATCGTCTTATCTCCCGAACCATCAATATCCGATATCGTCGTGGATGTCTGTACTACCAAAAGCACATCCATATCGTCGTATATAGGTGACGTTCCTCCCGTTCTCGTAGATGCGGGCATCGTTTCCTCACTTGCACCGCCGTCGATCAGACCAGCCAGTGCAGCCTCCTCTTTGCGCGTGCATTGAAGAATGCACCTTCCTCATTTTTCATCATCCAATCCCTTCAAGGTACTCTAGGAGAAGACTTTCAGGTTGCGTCCTACGTTCTTTATGTGCGATGGGAGATGTCTCGTGGACGTGATGAAACAACTCTCACGCCTCCCGCTCGACCTGCTTTCGGTCATGACAGATACGCTCGCATCCCATCTCGAACTATCGATCCCAAAGCAGCTCTTGGCTGGTTGTGATGTGGCGCGCGAAGT
Source organism: Heimioporus punctisporus (assembly GCA_038094715.1). Classification (NCBI taxonomy): domain Eukaryota; kingdom Fungi; phylum Basidiomycota; class Agaricomycetes; order Boletales; family Boletaceae; genus Heimioporus; species Heimioporus punctisporus. Next base: position 7,740 of record JBBPUN010000392.1, on the reverse strand, counting down.
TCGGGACGAGGCCGCCGCGGCGTTGCGGTCCGAGTTGTCTATCCCCGTTCGACACTTTGTCGGCACGGTCTTCGAACATGGCAGGTATGGCTATATAGGCTATGTATGCAGGTGGGGGGAAAGTGTTTTGTTTAAACGGCGTTGGCGCCGGAGCTGACCATCTTTGTTTTGTAGCCGTGTTGCAAGGTTTCCAGACTGGCCACATCGCATGCATCACACCCTTATGGATGACATTACCCGTTTTATCACGTCTTTTCGCCAAACGGTCCGGTGCAATGTCCGTTACGTTTTTCTACTTTTCAAATCTGATGATCGAAATAGGCATGTGTATAGACGTGCAGAGGAGGCCTTCATATCGACTATGGTCGAGCCCGATGTGTTTCACAATCTTTTAAAACGGACACTCGAGGCGGGTCAGATTCGAAGGACTCATTTGAGAAAACGGTTGAGCCAAGTTACTTCCGAATCCCGAGCTCTGTTGTGCGTGTCCCGAAGATGGGGCTGTCGGTGAGAGATGGATAACGCATGGCACGACGCCATGAATTATGGACGCATTTACGAACAACCTATGTACGATCCACTGCGGCCCATGACTTTTTTATATACCCTCCTCTAGTTTAGGTCTGTTTATTCATTTTGACACACGTTTCATCCGATGGCTCCTTCGGCCGGTATACAGGAATGGGGGATCTGTCTTCACATTTACCAAGGTTTTAGTTGTTATTTGCTTTTCGGAGTCATATATAATGATAACATTTATCACTGCAAGTCATATGCATTCTTTTTCATATCTACAAGTGATACTATGTTGGTGATCCACACGTCAACCGATCAATTCCCAAGCCTCGCCCAGTCCCCTTTCTACCACCTCGACAGTTTCTCTATACCACCCATAACTATTTCCTTGTGCAGCGATGACAAATCTATTCTTGAGATCACTAAGTAGCAGATCTGATGTTTCATCAGACAGTCTTTTTGCTTGGAGTGGCCCACTGTCGACGCTGCTACAATGAAGTATATGGCTATTGGATCCGCCGGTCGTGATCAATACCGGGTCCTTTCTAATCATGACAAACTTCTTTTCAGACTGTGATGACTCGGGAGGAGCGTTTTGAGCTTGTATGTAAAACTTGGTCCGAAATTTGGTCGATACGTAGATGGTATCACAGCCACTTCCACCGCAAATTAGACATTCCCCACCGCCAGCAACGTACCAGTGCCTCGTGGGATCCGCTTGAGAACGTATGTAATACCTGTATATGCAAGTTCGTCAAGTCTTCATTCTTCGCATTCAAAAAGGTGTACTGACCATCTACCACTGACATATTCCGTGATCGTGATTGGCGGGGCAAAGAAGTTCATCAGGTTTCCCTCTCCCTGATCCAATAGCGTAAAGAACATCTTTTTGGCCGGAAAAAAGGAATTGTCGGTGGCCAGGTTGAACGGCGCCATCGTCTGTGTGTAAAACTGGGGAGAGACGCGTTCTACCTGGCCAACAAAAGGACTGGGTGGGGTCGAGATTGACCGCCACCATTCGTCCGCCGTGTCTCTGTCTGCAAAAGTGATGAGGTAGACGGGGCTTTGTCCAACCGCGACGGCGTCGTCTACGACATTTGGTACCGAGTTGGATTGGTCAGATTGGTGGTAGGCGCTGGCGTGTTTGAGGTAGGCGTAGAAGAGGCTCATGGTGAGTGTCCAAATTTGTCACGTGACACGATTTTCGTCCACTACGATCATCATTTGCTATAGCACTGGCGGATTCGAAGAATTTAAAAGCCCAAGCGGTCGTTCGTGGCTCGCAAGCACGGACCGTATAAACTGGCAGCGTGTATGCACGGCAAGAGTATCTCGCGACGAAGAAGGGGGGGTCACCGGCAAAATTACGTAGGGCTCCGAATTTCACCAGCTTGTGGATTCGCCTCTGAGTAGTTCTTTAGGTGATCGACTGGTCATATTCACTTGACAGGTTATTGAAAAGATTGTTTACAGTATGTCGCTATCTCCGGGCGGTGCTAGAACCTCACCTGGGGGTATTCGCGCGCATAAAATCTGCATTGACGCGCGTTCTTGACCCATGCCGTGCGGACGTGGTGTTCGATCGGGGACGAGCAGCTTCACGATGCAAATACGCTCGAAACAGCCACGGATGGGGGCGAGTATTGAAATATTGCTGACGGTGTTGGTGCCGGAGCTGACAATCTTTGTTTCGTGGTCGTGTTGCAAGGCTCCTGGACTGACCACATCGCGGGCATCACGTCTTTTCGCCAAACGATCCGGTACAATGTTCGTTGCGTTTGTTCACTTTAACCGCAATGATTGAATGGGTGTGTGTAGACGTGGCGGAGGAGACCATCATACCGACCACGGTTGAACCCGATCACATATATTGATAGCATTCATCGCTATAAGCCATATGTATCCTTTTTCATATCTGCAATCCATTATGTTGGTGATCCACACGTCAACCAACCAGTTCCCAAACCGTGCCTGATCCCCTTTCTACCACCTCAATAGTTTCATACCAGTCAGTATAACTTCCCCGTGAATTGACGATAAATCTATTCTTGAGATCACTAAATAGCAGATCTAGTGTTTTATCGGATAGTCTTCTTGCTTGGAGCGGTCCACCATTGACGCTGCTACAATGAAGCGTGCAGTTTTGGAACCCGCCGGTCGTGATCGATACCGGGTCCTTTCCAATCATGACAAACTTTTTTTCAGACTGCGATGTCCCGTCAGGAACGTTTTGAGCTTGTATGTAAAACGTGGTCCGAAATTTGGTCGATGTGTGGATGACATCACAACCGTCATTTCTGCAGACCCGACATCGCTCACCGCCGGCAGAGTACCAGTGTCTCGTCGGATCCGCTTGGGAACGTATATAATACCTGTACATGCACGTCAAATCTTTGTTCTTCGCGTTCAAAAATGCGTACTGACCATCTACCACTGACGTGATCGGTGATCGTGGTCGGCGGCACGATGTTCATTACATTCGCCTCCTCCCTCCGATCCAAAAGCGTAAAAAACATCTTTTGGGCAGAAAAAAAGGTATTTGTAGTGGCCAGGTCGAACGGCGCCATCGTCTGTGTGTAGAACTGGGGAGAGAGGCGTTCTACTTGGCCGACGAAGGGACTGGGCGGGGTCGAGATTGTCCGCCACCATTCGTCCGCCGTATCTCTATCTACGAACGTGATGAGGTAAACAGGACTTTGTCTGACCGCGACGGCGTTGTCTACGACGTTTGGTACCGAGTTGGATTGGTCGGATCGACGAGGGGCGCTGGCGTGTTTGAGATAAGCGTAGAAGAGGGTGGACATGTCCAAACTTGTCACGTGACATGGATTTCGTCCACCATGACGGATTCAAAGAATTCGAAAGCCCAAACGGTTGTTCGTGGCTTGCAAGCATGGAAACTGGCAGCGCATGTGCACGGCAAGAGTATCTCGTGATGAAGAAGGGAGCGTCACTGGCAAAATCATGTAGGGCTCCGAATTTTACCAGATTGTGGATTCACCTCTGTGCAGTTCTTCAGGCAATCGATTGGTTATGTACATTTTACAGGAAGTCAGGTTTCCGAAAAGAACGTTTACAGCATGATGTCATCTCCAGATGGTGCGCGCGGCACGAAATTCTCCAGGCGCGGTTCTTGTGCATGAAATCTGCATTGACCCGCGTTCTTGACTGATTACTCGACACAATTGGGCGGTCCCATGCCGTGTGGACGTGGTGCTTGATTGGGGACGAGCAGCTTCGCGACGCGGATATGCTTGAAACAGCCATCGTATGTCTCTCGTCGTATTTCGGTCACCCTCCGGTGGAAGTAGGTCATTCATTCCCCTTCTGCGTCGTCACGGAATAGCTCACAACTGGCCAAGGTCTCATTTCATCTCGACCTTCTTAGCCATCGTTATCGTCATATCTGAGGGATAAATGTATCATGGCGCTTCCAGCAGAGTTCAACCGTAATGAAGGCATGCTATGTGATATATCTACGTCAATCTGCCTGTTTCTTTGGCAAAGTGGATCCGAAGTCAAAGAATGTGAGTCACCGGGAGCTCGAGCATCGTGCACTAACCAGGAAAGGTGCTAATAGAGGCACAACCTAACGCCTCCAACATTTCGTTTCGGACGTCGTCTCATCTCCCGAACAATCGGTATCTGATATCGTCGTGGATGTCTGTGCTATCCAAAGCACAGCTATATCGTCATATCTAGGCGACGTTACTCCCATTCTCGTAGATCCAGGCACCGTTTCCTCACTTGTAATGTGGTCGATTTCATCAGCAAGTATAGTTTCCTCTATCACTCATGCGTTGAAGAACGTGCTTTCTTCGTTTTTCATCATTTAGTATTCCCGAACAAGACTTCCAGGGTGCGTTCTACGCTCTTGACGTTTGATGGGAGATGTCTCGTGGACGTGATGGAGCATCTCTCATGCTTTCCGCTCAGCCTGCTTTCCGTCATGACGGATACGCTCGTGCCTCGTCTCAAACCATCGACTCGAATGTAACTCTTGGCTGGTTGTGACGCAGCACGCGAAGTTCAGGACAAGGCTGCCGCTGCAGTGACGTTGCGATCCGAGCCATCCATCCCCGTTCGAGACTTTGTAAGTACGGTTTTCAAACACGATAGGTATAGGTATGCTTTGTTTCGTAGTCGTGTTGAAAGGCTTCTAGACTGGCTACATTGTAGGCGTTCTTGTGGACGACATCACCTATTTCACCACATCTTTTCACCAAACAGTCCGGTGCAGTGTGCGTTACGTTTATTTACTTTATAAAAGTGACGATTGAATGAGCGTATGTGTAGACGTGGCAGAGGAGGCCATCATATCAACCACGGTTGAACCCGACGCGTTTCACGATCTTTGAAACGGACGCCCGAGGCGGGTCAGTATTTCGAAGGACTTATTCGAGGAAACGGTCGAGCTATGTTAGTTCCGAGCCCCGAGCTCCACTGTGCGTATCCCGAGGACGAGGCTGTCGGAGACGGATAATGCAAGGCACGACGATGTGAATCATGGACGCATTTACAAACAATTTGTGGAAATGGATGGTCCACTGCAGCCCATGACTTTTTATATACCCACCCTAAGTATAGGCCTATTTATTCATTTCGACATACGCTTCATTCGATGGCATCCTTTGGTGTATGCAGGACTGGAGAATTTTTTTTTACACTTTAAAAAAAATCTTTGGCATCGATCATTATTTGCTTTCCGGAGTAGTCGTATATATTGATAGCATTCATCACTATAAGACATATGCATTCTTTTTCATATCTGTCCATTATGTTAGTGATGCACATGTCAACTAACCAGTTCCCAAGCCTTGCCCGAACCCCTTTCTACCACCTCTACAGTTTCTTCATACCAGTTATTATAGGCTCCTTGTGAGGTGACGATAAATCGATTTTTGAGATCATTAAATAATAGGTCTGGTGTTTCATCGGACAGTCTTTTTGCTCGGAGCCGCCCACTGTCGACACTACTACAAAAAAGCATGTAGTCTTTGGATCCACCGGTCGTGATCGATACTGGGTCCTTTCCAACCATGACAAACTTTTTTTCAGCCTGTGATGACTCGCCAGGAACGTTTTGGGCTTGTATGTGAAACATGGTCCGAAATTTGGTCGATGTGTGGATGACATCGCAAGAGTTACTTCCGCAGACCACGCATTGTGTACCGCTGGCAAAGTACCAGTGCCTCGTGGGATCCGCTTGAGACCGTATGTAATACCTGTGCACTCGCGTTTGAAAGTCTCATTCTCGCGCATTCAAAAAAGCGTACTGACCATCTACCACTAACATGATCCGTGATGGTAGTCGGCGGCGCGACGTTCATCGGGTTTCCCTCTCTCTGATCCAAAAGCGTAAAGAACATCTTTCGGGTCGAAAAAAAAGAATTGGTAGTGGCCAGGTCAAACGGCGCCATCGTCTGTGTGTAGAACTGGGGAGAGACCCGCTCTACCTGGCCGACGAACGGACTGGGTGGGGTCGAGATTGTCCGCCACCATTCGTCCGCCGTGTCTCTGTCTGCGAACGTGATGAGATAGACAGGGCTTTGTCCGGTCGCGACGGCGTCGTCTACGACGTTTGGTGTCGGATTGGATTGGTCAGATCGGCAATGGGCGCTGGCGTGTTTGAGGTAGGCATAGAAGAGGCTCATGGTGAGTAGACGCGTCCCGCTGGTTCTCACGAACGTCCATTAGACGCGAGTGGCCACTGGACAGTCTACAACCATCATTTGCTATACACTGGCAGTCTCGAAGAATTTGAAAGCACGCCAGCTGAAAGGAATGTTCATGGCTCAAAAGCGAGACTGATAGCGTGTATGATGATGCCCTGAAGAAATAGCCTAGAATTACTCTAGAGTGAATCCACGACTTGCCTGGTAAGATCTGGGGCCCTACGTGATTTTGACGCTCCTTTCCTCATCATAGTTCAACGTTATTCTTATATTCGTTTGACAGGAAAGTCGAGTTACCGAAAACAACACTTCAAGCAGCAGGATGTCATCTCCAGACGGTGCCAAAAATTGCACCTGGGATGTCCGCGCGGATGAAATTTACATTCATGCGCGTTCTTGACCCAATCTACGACCACCAAAATGTGATCTGGCTTCCAAGTAGCTTTCGGTAAACGCCTCGATGCAGAACGCAAGAAACTTTTAAATCACCTCGGAAAAGCTTGTTGTTTCTTGTAAGTGGATTTCTATGCCAGTGCCAAGACTAGAAAAGTGAATTTGTATCGGATGACAGATTACCACGAAGTAGGAATTACAAGCTTCAGGACCGCTACCATGTGTTTGTTTTATGCCTACCTTAAACATGTTCGTGACCATCGATCTGGAGCAGGGTCCTCACTAAAGCAAAGCTTGCTAACGAAATACACAGAACCAGTCCAACGATGGGCGGTACCTCATCACCTTTGTCGACCGCGAGGCAGCGGACGAGTGGTGGCGGATGATATCCACTTCTCCCAGCCCGTTCGTCGGACAAGTCAAACGGATCTCTCCTCAACTCTACACACAAACTCTGACGAAATCGAACGTCGCAACCATGTTCTTCACCTGTCCCGAACTGCCCCGGGCCAGAGACTTTTTTGAAAAAATGTTTTTTACACATCTCAGTGATAATAACACGCCAACGCTTTGTGTAGCTCCAGCAATCAAGATGACAGACCACGTTAGCGGAAAATTGTGAGTTTTTGCAATGGCGAAGGAAATCGGGCTATGTGGCAAACTCCTCTCTGATCTTTCCTCTACAGGTACTTCATACGATCACAATCGGATCCCACCAGATACTGGTACTTTTCGGGGAACGACACCTGCATGATCTGTAAAGCTGTTGGCTGCAAGGCCATCCACGTATCGACAGCGCGTCGGTCCATGTTCCACATACAAGTGCACAACCCGCCAACCGAGTTTCAATCCTCAAAGGACTTGATCATGATTGGAAGGGATATTGTGTCGATCATGTGGAAGGACTTTACACTGTGTGTCAACGAAGCGCAGCGTCTCATAGCCAAAAAATTACACGGGTCTCACTCCCCAGGCTTGCCTCTTTGCGACCTCAAGAGCATCTTCGCGACTATCGTTGAGAGAAACGCGGGAGAAATACAAGAGGTTATCATGCTAGTTGATAGGGGCTTGGGCGAGGCTTGGGAGCTGGCTGATTGAGGATAACTCGCCTGCTTAGGACCAGTGTGTGTGTGGAGACTTTGAGAATCAAATTGCT
>JBBPUN010000391.1:0-13848 GCA_038094715.1 Heimioporus punctisporus | reverse complement strand
TACGGACCCTCTTTTTTCATTTATTTTTCCACATTTTATTTCCTTTCCTTTTGCTTGATTTCAGACTTCATCGTGCAAACTCGCAATTGGATGGTCACGTGACACATCACATGACACATCACATGACAAGTCTAGACCATCAACACATTGGTCACCATACACAGCCTTCTACTTCTGCTCTTCACTTCCGTGCTGTGTATGGCTATGCAGAGGCTGGACACCTCATGCATTTCACTTCCACTTCTTCCATTATAGCTTAAACATTCATCCAGCACTGCAATGCACAGCCTAGACTTATCGTCCAATGGCACATCCATCGCATGACTCTAAATGAGTCATGACACAGCATTGCACTGCTTCCTTCATTTCCGCTGCTGTGCAGCAAGGCTATATCACAGCCTTTTGCTTCTGATGACTCCTCATGACTTCTCATGACTCGTCACGCACAGCCTCATTATAGCCTCTACTTCACTATGACTCGGCATGACTGCGCAGGCATAGCCTTGACAGTTCCGCACCTTCTCATGACTCCTTACGACTCATAGAGCATAGCTTATTACTATACATGGACACTAATAGATACAAACACTACCATACATGTACATATAGTAGAATAGTATATAAGGGGCGGGCCCCAGCGACACAAGACTCCCCAGTCTTGTTATTTGTTGCCTTTATCCCTCACAAGGTGTTATGATTTCTCGGACTTGTCGTTTCTTTTCTTCGATGACTAATCCCTTCCCATCTCGGCTTTACCCAAATACGCACTTGCTTAGTCATCTTTTCCATCACTTTCTACGAAGTTCTATGTGTATTACTTAACTTGTTTGCGCTCGTTTGTTCCTTCAGGTATATATACCCTTTCCTCTGCGCAACCTTTCTTTCTTCTTAACCTTGATCTACTCGAGCCTAGCTCTAGTAACACTTGTAACCTTTCCTTGAAATAAAGGACCTTGTCTCTCTAAGCCTTATGGTGTTGCTTCGAAACACCTCTTGACTTTGCCAGCAACCGTCTTGTTGCGTCATAAGTCTCACTCAGACACTATTAGGACACTACGGGTACGATTCTTACCCAGAACCTTTGACCCTTCATACTAGACCTTATCGAGTCTTACGTTCGACCTATGAGCGTAACAAAAGATCAAGGTTCTCCTTGTATGGGCATACCATCGTAGTACCTGCCCACCATATCTTCCTCCAACACTCCGTGGAGAGAACCCCTCGACCCAGAACTCTCTGAACCAGAACAAGAAAGTTCACCAACTTCCTCTGAGCCATCCTCTGACGTTGAGGTACGCACCGAACCCGACGACACCCTAGATCTTACTGCAAACCTCTCATCCTCTCTCCACATTCCCTGAGCCCCAACCCCCCCCTCTCCAACCCCTGTCCAACGATCCTTCCCCTTTGGCACCCCACCTCCCCCACTACCCAGACCACCCCTCCTTCACACTTTCCCAACTCTCCCTTCCACCATGACAACCACTATGAAACACACTGAACTTCGCCTTGGTGCCCCGAAACCATTCAATGGAGACCCCAAAAAGGCCGACGCCTGGATGGTCACCGTACGGTCTTACCTCCTTGTCAACGATAAAGTCTATGACAACGACAACAAGAAGATCGCCTTTACCTTGTCTCATATGACTGAAGAACCAGCAGCCACCTGGGCCAACACCCTCAGACGACAGGCATTTGCCCTTACCAGCCCTGACTTCGGCATGTTCTCGGCTTTCCTTGCCAAATTCGACGCCGACTTTAAAACCCATGACATTAAGAACGACGTCATCGCCTGGTTGGCCACTACCACCATCTCCAACAGAGGACAGCTAAACGAATATCTCGCCAAGTTCCAGAACAAAGTAGCCTTGTCTGGAATTACCGAGGACGCCATCCTCATCAACTTCCTCGCTGCTGGAATGCTGAAGAAACTCATGGAAAGGATCTATGGAATGGACACCATCCCCACTACGATCAAAGCTTGGTACGAAAAGGCCGTCCATTTCCAGACGGTCTACAACAGGACTAAAGAAATCGGTGCTTGATCCCATCACACCAAAACCCATATCTTCCATTCCACTTCCTCTTCAACCTCTACTCCCACTAAAGACCCCAATGCAATGGATGTCGACGCTGTCAGAGTCGGCAAACTCACTCCCGAAGAAAGGAAACGATGCATCACTGAAGGACGTTGTTTCCGCTGTCAAAACAAAGGACACCTTTCATCTGCATGCCCTAACTTTACCTCAGATTCAAAGAAGGCCCCACCCAAGGACAAGAAGGTCCGAAAGGCTGAACAAATTCCTTCCCTCAAAGAGGTTGACGAAGACGATGACGATGAAACAAAGACCACTGTCAGAAGGGTGGCGTTTTCTCAGGATTTTTAAACGGGAGGACCACCCTGATGCATGGTACCTCCATTTGTAGAACCCATGTACTAGTAGCCGATCCAACTCAGAAGAATGTACAACTTCCTCTCTCGATCGTGACTACCTCTGGGAAAGACGTCAAAACAAATGCCCTCATCGACTCTGGAGCCAACATCTGCTGTATTGACTGGCATTTCGCCAAGAAACACAAACTCCCTCTCGATAAACTCACCACCCCAATCCCCATAACAAATGTCGATAACACCATGAACCAAGCAGGGATGATCAAATACACCTCGACCCTCTTTCTACGAATAAACCACCTGCACCAGAAGGTGAAGTTCTTCGTTATGCACTGCGGCTCCTCCAATATGATCCTTGGGATGCCCTGGTTAAAGAAAACCCAACCACTCATCGATTGGGCGGAACGAACCATCTCCATTGAAACTACCCACGACGAAACCGCCGCATACAACCAAGAAACCATCGCTCGAGAACTATATCTCTCAGCTAAATCCAAACCACCTCCTCAGACCGCTAAAGCCGTGTGACATGTAGGAGCGGATCCTGTCCGACACGACAGATTGTTCCAATACAATGAATATTACATGGGCCATCATCTTCCCTCCGCTGATGTATCTGCCTATCACCTTAACCGTGTAACGAAACATGGCTCCAGATTTCAACTCCACTCCCCTGCCGTAATTAACGCCTTTACCACCTCGACCAAACTTGCGATAGAAGCCGATAAAAAGAAACCTCCTCCATCCCTACCCATCGAATTCACCATGTTCTCCTCAGTCTTTTCCAAAGAATTGGCGGATCATATCCCTCCTTCTAGACCCTACGACCACGCAATCCAACTCGACGACTCCTTTAAACCCAAAGTTGGAAAGATCTATCCCCTCACCACTGAAGAACGAAAAGCAACGGAAGACTTTCTCAACGAAAACCTTGCTTCCGGAAAGATCAGACCCTCCCAATCCCCACAAGCATCTCCCTTCTTCTTTGTCAAGAAAAAGGATGGGAAACTCCGCCCGTGTCAAGACTATTGATACCTTAACAACCATACCACGCGAGACGCCTATCCCCTTCCCTTAATCTCTGACCTCATCGACCAACTCAGAGACGCCAAACTCTTCACTAAATTTGACGTAAGATGGGGTTATAACAACATCCGGATTAAAGACGGTGATCAATGGAAAGCCGCTTTTATCACTCACAAAGGCATCTTCGAGCCGACGGTCATGTTTTTTGGTCTCACCAATTCCCCCGCCACCTTCCAATGATTCATGAATGACTCATTCCGTGACATGATCTCTGAAGGATGGCTGGTTATCTATATGGACGATCTCTTGATCTTCTCCCCTGACAAATCTACTCATGACGACCGAACTAAACGAGTCCTTCAACGAATGACTGAGTTAGATCTTCACCTCAAACTTGAAAAATGTACCTTCGCTGCCTCAGAAGTAGACTATCTAGGCATGATCGTCAAACCAGGCGAACTCGCCATGGACCCTGTCAAACTTGCAGGAATAGCCGACTGGCCCACTCCCACTAAACTCAAAGATGTTCGATCCTTCCTCAGCTTTGCCAACTTTTACCGCCAATTCATCCCTAATTTCACCAATATTGCCAGACCCCTCTTAGACTTAACCAAGAAAACCACACCTTGGAACTGGACGTCCCTCCAACAACAATCTTTCTCCACACTAAAATCATCTTTCCTTTCCCAACCCGTACTCTCTCTTCCTGATCCAGCCCGCCCTTTTGCTATTGCTACGGACGCATCCAAATTCGCCTCTGGAGGTGTCCTCCTCCAAACCGATTCAAATGGCGATTGGCATCCTTGCTCCTATCTTTCCCAAGCCTTTGGAGATGCGGAGCGGAACTACGACATCTACAACAGAGAACTTCTCGCTGTAATCCGTGCCCTTAAGCAATGGCGTCACTACCTTCACGGATCCCCATTCCCAGTCCAGGTCTTCACTGACCACAAAAATCTAACATTCTTTCACCAACCTCAGAACCTTAATTGACAACAGGCCTGCTGGCTTATTGACCTTGCTGATTTCGACCTTAAAATGATCCATGTCCCAGGGAAACTCCTCTCCGCCCCCGATGCCCTCTCCTGACGTCCTGACCTCCTCCCTCCCTCTGATGACAACAATGTCGGGACCACGCTCCTTCCCCCTTCACTCTTTGTCAACCTCATTGATTCCGCACTTGCCACTAAGTTGGCCTCCTCCTCTGTCTCTGACCCAGTTGTTCTCGATGCACTCTGTGCTCTAGACGGCGAAACCCCCCCTCAATTCCGCTCCTGCCTCTCAGATTGGGCTTTTGACACTGGCGTCCTCTCTTACAAGGGCCGCACCTACGTCCCCGACGACCCTGACCTCCGTCGCTCCATCCTCACCCGTTACCATGATCACCCTTCCGCCGGTCACCCCGGTTTTCTTAAAACTCGCCAACTCATCTCTGCCGACTTTTGGTGGCCTGGTCTTCCTTCCTTTGTTCGCAACTACGTCGCTGGTTGCTCCCTCTGCCAGCAGTCCAAATCAAACACCCATCCCATGACACCCCCTCTCACCCCCATCTCCTCCTCTTGCACCCGCCCTTTCCAACAGATCTCGTGTGACCTTATCACTGACCTCCCCCTTTCCTCCGGCTTTGATTCCTTATTGGTTGTGGTCGACCATGGTCTTACTAAGGGGGTAATTCTTTGCCCCACTAAGAAAACTGTCTCAGCCGAGGGTATAGCCAACCTTTTCTTCCACAAAGTCTACCTTCGTTTTGGACTCTACGATAGAATCATATCTGACAGAGGCCCTCAATTTGCCTCAGCCTTCGCTAAAGAACTAGCTACACTCCTTGGATACTCCCTTAATCTCTCCACTGCCTACCACCCACAATCCGACAGCGAAACCGAACGAGTAAACCAAGAAATTGAGACCTACCTCAGGATCTATTGTCATGACAACCCCACCGCATGGGCCGACTTCATCTCTCACGCCGAATTCACCCACAACCATCGCCCTCACTCCGTCACTGGAAAATCTCCTTTCTTCCTCATGCTTGGATATGAACCAAGATCCTTCCCCACCGTCATCGCAGAAACCAATATTCCCACCATGCAATCCAGACTCTCCCTCCTTACTGCCGCACGGGACGAAGCCTTAGCTGCCCATGAACTTGCCAGACAGGTCATGAAAGCCCACAACTCTAAATCCTTCACCCCCTTCTTGAAGGGAGATAAAGTGTGGCTAGAAGCCTGTAACCTGAAACGTGTACTCACCTCCCCAAAATTCACCCCCAAAAGGGAAGGACCCTTTTTAATCACCGAAGTCTTATCCCCGATTACCTACCGCTTACGCCTTCCTAAATCCTGGAAAATCCACCCCGTCTTCCATGCCTCCCTTCTTTCACAATACCAAGAAAATGCCACTCACGGACCAAACTTTCCATCTCCACCACCTGACCTGATAGAAGGAGAAGAAGAGTACGAAATAGAAAAGATCTTACGCCACAGAGGCACTCCATCAAAACATTCCTTCTTAGTCAGATGGAAGGGGTATACTGCCGAAGAAGACTCGTGGCTTCCCGAAAAAGAATTCTCTCACGCCACTGACGTTCTCTTAACTTATAAAAAGCTTCATCCTAAGATTTTCCCTCTCTAACTTCTACTTTCACCTTCAAATCCTTTCCTACCTTTCATCGTTCATCTTCTACCTTTCTCTACCATGGCCCTCTCTTACCGTCTCCGTGCTGCCACCCCCAACGACGACCTTGTACCCAACCCAGACAATCTACTCCCCAGTGATGAGTACTTACCCCCTACCTCTATTGCCAACACCCCCTCCTCCCCAGCCATCGTTGCTGTTGACGAACCACTCTACGCCCACAGACTTCGGGATGACTTCCCCGATGCCACGTACCTCTCCCAAGCCTACGGTCACCTCACCGATTCCCATCTCGCCCGCCCCTTTTCCGCCCACGTTGACATGGGCTCTCCTATCCTCGCCGTATACAACGCTTTCTTACAAAATGAAAGGCTTGCCATTGTCGCCAACACTCTCGCCCTCTCTAACAACGCAGACTCCGCCTTCCTCGGCGAGCTGGTGGCTAACGTCCGAGCTCAGATCCAAGGGGAGCTGAATATCCTCATCTACCAAATGGAGATGGGCGAATTTTTTGGCGAACTTGATCATTATGTCGCTGACCTAAACGATGTTATGCATCAGGCCGGGCCGAATGCCCTATCCATCCCCTCCACGCCCTCCACGTCATCCTCCCCCATCCATACCGACAAAGAACACATGTTAGCGCGGGTAGATGCTTGGTGGTCAGGCTTCCTAGGGAATAGACAACTTGACTCCTCCCACCCTAGATATAACGAGGCATGCTTTCAATGTCATTGCCTTGGACATACTCGTATCCACTGTCGGGTATACCAATGCCCCCTCTGCCTTCGATGGGCACCGGAAATATCCAACAATTTTGCCCTGCACGACGGACTCCCTATTCCCCTCTCACTTTGTCCTCCTCGTCCTCTGCCTCTGCTGCCTCCCGATCATCCACCACCTCCACCCGACCTCGTCACGTCCCTGATCCTTCAACATGCACTCGTCCTAGACCACTGACCGCTCAGATGAGACCCACTTACCCACTGACTCGTCGACACTATCCCTCTCCTCAACAACGCTCTCCCTCTCCCCCCGACGATGTCTGGGATGAAACCGCTTGGGCAAACGTCACTGGATCCCCTTCGGGAGGTTACTTGGACTTGTAAAAAGATAGGTTCAGTGGTACTTCACCCATAGTTGGGGGGTATTGTTACGATTTCTCGGACTTGTCGTTTCTTTTCTTCGATGACTAATCCCTTCCCATCTTGGCTTTACCCAAATACGCACTTGCTTAGTCATCTTTTCCATCACTTTCTATGAAGTTCTATGTGTATTACTTAACTTGTTTATGCTCATTTGTCCCTTCGGGTATATATACCCTTTCCTCTGCACAACCTTTCTTTCTTCTTAACCTTGATCTACTCGAGCCTAGCTCTAGTAACACTTGTAATCTTTCCTTGAAATAAAGGACCTTGTCTCTCTAAGCCTTACGGTGTTGCTTCGAAACACCTCTTGACTTTGCCAGCAACCGTCTTGTTGCGTCATAAGTCTCACTCAGACACTATTAGGACACTATGGGTACGATTCTTACCCAGAACCTTTGACCCTTCGTACTAGACCTTATCGAGTCTTACGTTCGACCTACGAGCGTAACACAAGGTGTTCCCTTGGCCTCCACTCCAGGTTACGGATATTGTCCATAAGGCCAGTCCTTGTGATGATGCTTAGACTCCCTCCGGTCCTACAAAGGTTCACTTGCCGGTTGTATAATGCATTGCAGGCGCTTCTGCATGGTAGAACTCAGATGGCAAGTTCACAACAGTGACTCAGAACCTTCTGACCCTGAACAGGAAGACTATTCTTCCTCTGAACCCTCTGAGGACATTGAAGTATGTACCAAACCAGACGACACTCATGACCATACCGCAAACCTCTTTTCTTCGCTTTACATCCCTCAAGCCCCTACCCCCCCTCTCCAACCCCTGTTCAATGAGCCTTTCCCTTTGGAACTCCATCACCCCCACCACCAAGACCACCTCTCCTCCATGTTATGTAAAGCATGCTCTTGAGGATCGATCGAAGGCTGACCTACTGGCAGGACACTCATGAAGAGGTACGACTCAGCCAGAAGGGAGATTTATACATTCAAAGAAAGGTCAATGGGACTATATGCTTCGGAGAAGTGGAGAGAAGACTTAGGGATACTCAGATATGATGAGGACTCAAGAACAACACTGTATTGCACAGATTGAGAATAGGGAACTATAGTACATGGCAGCAGGGGTATATATACTAGAGGACATGTAAGCATAGAACTAGATGGAATGTAATGGAAGAAGGTGAACTAAGCAACAATGACAGATGTTGCTGTGGAGGGGCTGTCCATGGAAGGTTTGAGAAAAATAGACAAAAGAAGACATTACACAGCAATGATAGAAATGTGAGGAAAACCTATGATGATGAGAAGGTGTGAATAGTTGTAGGCCGAGACAAGCATTCCAAAGATGCGATGATAAACAGGTGTCAAAGAAGAGATAATGAAGATGGATGAAGAGAGAAAGAAAACTGTAACATTACCCCCCTTATACGTTTGAGACCCTGGTTCAAACAATAAAAAGTCCTTACTTGTTATGAATGCTACTAGCATCGCAAGACTACGATTTATTTTTATTTTTCCTTCACTCTTTCCTACACTTTAGCTTGCCAACAAGACCTAGTTGGACAATGCTACCTTTGATGGTCATGTGACACATCACATGACAGGTCTAGACCATCGACTATTGGTCACCATACACAGCCTTCTACTTCCCACCTTTATTTCCATGCTGTGGATGGCTATGCAGAGGCTAGACACCTCATGCACTTCATCTCCGCTTCTTCCATTATTCTTCATCTATTTATCCAGCACTGCAATGCGCAGCACAGTCTTATCAACCAATGGCACATTCGCCTCATGACTTTGTTCAAGTTACACTGCCACATTACATTGCTTCCTTCATCTCCGCTGCTGTGCAGCAAGGCTATACCACAGCCTTCCACTTCTAATGACTCTTCATGACTCATTATGAACAGCCTTGTCATAGCCCTTACTCCACTATGACTCAACATGACTAGATGGACATTGCCTTGACGGCTCTGCACCTTCTCATAACTCCTTATGACTCATAGAGCATAGCTTATTACTACATATGGACACTAATATGTACAAACACTACCATACATGTACAAACAGTAGAATAGTATATAAGGGGCGGGCCCCAGCAACTCAAGACTCCCCAGTCTTGATATTGTCACCTTTATCCCTTCTCTTGCAAGGTGCTCCCTGTTGAACGGAACACTTAGTATTCATACTTAGTGAATAGTTCACACAGTAATTTTACTATAAATGATGTAACTCTTAGCTGAGTTAAAATCTTAAGTCTCTTGACCCTGACTTTCATCATCAACCCTAACAAGGAACTCCTCGACAGTCAAACAGGTATGTGCTGAGTCCTTTCCTAGATAGCGCACTCACAACACTCCCTTGTTACCTCTTCCATCATATAAAGGTCCCTGAGGATATTGTCCATAAGGTAGGTCCTTGCAATGATACCTAGACTCCCTCCACAAGTACAAAGGTTCACTTGCTGGTTGTATAGGAAAGTACACCAGATGGTGTGCAGTAGAACTAGGATGGCAAGTTCACAACATTACTCCATCGGAGATGTGCCAGTATGGAGGGTAGAGGCTTGCTCCACAGTGAAATGTTCAAACAGACAGTCATCAAGGACATGTCCAAGTCCATCACAGAGACCACAACGTCTGGTTGGGCAGAATCATTCTCCATGTCCCCATCATCGATAAAGGTTGCATTGGGTGGTGTAGCAACAACAAGAGGGATGGCCAGGGGTGAGGAGATGACAGGAAGGGCATCAGTATTCCAGGCATTTGTCTCGATAATGGCCAAGAAGATTACACTGATAATATTGTGTTGATGGGGAGGCTGGATGGCGTACCAGGGGAGAGTGGACGGTTTGAGTGGTGGCAGAGAGGACCTGTTGACCATTTGAGAGGCGGTAGATCTGGATAGATTCCCTGTTGAAGGTAAAAATGACGGGGTCTAGATGATAGTTATCAGACTGAGGGACTGGTGAAGCAGGGGATGATGGCATGGAGGGGGGAGATGTAATATAAGAGAGAAGAGAAGGGTTTGTTAAAGGGGGAACAGGTAAGGGAATTGGAGAGGATCGAATAGCTGTAGCCGAGGAAAGGTAACGATCCTGAGCATCTGTGGGTAGAGAAAGGAAGATTTGTTGAAATATGGGATATAGAAGTGAGGGTTCAAAGCATTGTACGAATATGTGAAATCCTTGCATATGAAGAAGAGAGAGAATACATTCAGGGAGACGGTTTATCAATAAGCAAAGAGGGAGGCCAAATTCTGCAGGTAAATCAGAAGGTGAAGATTGAAAGTGATAGGTTTGAATGCGGGATATGTTGAAGAATAAGCATACATGTTCCTAGGAAAGCTCATCCTCCTTGTACAAGGGGTCTTGTTCTAGAGTGTGAACTAGGGTGGGGGTGGCCAAGATGTTCACGTAGAGGGTGTTGATGGTGTGGTCAGGAAGGAAGAGAGGTTGAATAGGGTGAGTATGTAGGGAAGAGAAAGAAGAAGATGAAGATGAAGACGAAGCATGATCAGAGGAAGACATGGCGAAGAACTAAGTAAAAGATGAGGGTAATGGTGGTAGGAAGAATGGCAACAGCGAGAAGGGCTAAAGTCATGAATTATCATAGGAAATGAGTCTTTTTATAAGATTTAAGAATGGAAAGAGTGTGACGGAGATTACTTTTGGGTTCCCAGGTATTTTCTGATGCGGAGTATTCTTTCCATGTGGTCAGGTACTGATAGTGGCCAGGGGAACCTTTGTGGGCAAGGATACCATCTACTTCATATTCTTCTTCACCATCTATGATATCAGGAGGTGGGGTGGGAAAGGAGGGACCATGTGCTTCAGTGAGGCGGTGTGATGATAGGAGAGTGGTGTGGAAAACATCATGTATCTTCTAGGAAGAAGGGAGCCTGAGGTGGTATGTGAGTGGGGATAGTACCTGTGTGATCTCAAAGGGTCCAAGATGTTCGGGTGTGAGTTTCCTAGAGGGGAAGGGGATGCGTAGATTGGTAGCTTCTAACCAGACTTTGTCTCCAACTTTCCAGGGGGAGAACTTTCAGGTGGTGTGGTGCATCATAAGATGTCTTGCTGAGTCATGGGCTGCGAGGGCTTCCTTTCTAGATTCTTCTAGATGGGATAGTCAATCAGAAAGGGTGGGGAGGAAAGTCTTTCCAAGGGGTGGGTAGGTGTGAGGTTCATAACCAAGCATGAGAGAGAAGGGGGAGGTTTTGGTGGACAAATGTGGGGATGAGTTGTGGTGGAATTCAGTGGAAGAGATGAAAGAGGACCAGGTGTTGGGTTGGTTGCCACAGAAAATGCGAAGATATGTTTTGATTTCTTGGTTAACTCATTCAGTTTGGCCATCAGTTTGAGGGTGATAAGTGGTGGAGAGGTGAACATCATACTGGAGTAATTGTGTGAGTTCCAGGGTAAATGCAGAGGTGAACTGTGGACCTCTATCTGTAATGATGGAGTCATGGAGTCCAAATTGTTTAAAGACATGATTAAAGAAGAGGGGGGCTACTCCTGCTGCATCGATGGTTTTGTTACAAGGAATGAGAATTACCCCCTTTGTAAGGCCATGGTCGACCATGACCAGAAGAGAATCGAAGCCAGAGGAAGGAGGGAGGTTGGTGATGAGGTCCATAGAGAGTTGGCAAAAGGGAAGAGAGGTAGAGGAGGAAATGGGGGTGAGGGGGGGTGTGGTGGGGTGGGTGTTGACTTTAGATTGTTGATAGAGAGCACAGCCAGTGATGAAGTTCTCTCGTTTGAGGAGTGCTTTGATATGGAAGAAACCCATGTAACTGGTGGTGGGAGAAGAGTGAAGGGCATGGAAGAGGGGAGAGCGGGAGGAGGGGGGAACAAACATGCAGTTGCGGAAGAAGAGGTGGCCATTGTCAAAAGACCAATCTTGTAGAGAGGAACGAGGGAAGAGGGGAGTGTCATTTTGAAGGGAGTCAAGTGCACGGAGAACGAGGGGGTCAGAAGAGGAGGAGGAGCAGATTTGGTCTATAAGAGCAAGGTCTAGGGCATTGATAATCTGAGGATCGGGGAGGATGGAAGAGGAGAAGTTGTCTAGGGAGGTGTCAATGGTGTCTTTGCAAGAGAGGGCATTTGCAGGGGCCATTTGGGTCCCAGGGGTGACCTGCCAAAGAAGATCAAAGTCCTGGAGAAAGAGGGCCCAGTGAGCTTGATGATGAGAGAGTTTGTGAGAGTCTTTGAGATATGAGAGGTTTTTGTGATCAGTAATGACAGTGACAGGATGAGAAGTTCCTTGGAGGTATTGACGCCTTTCCTGGAGGGCAAGGATGACTGCAAGGAGTTCCCTATCATAGATATCATAATTTCATTTGGCTGGGCTGAAGGTCTTCGAAAAGTAGGCACAGGGGTGGAGGTCTCCATTGGTGTCTGCTTGGAGGAGGATGGTGCCAGCAGCAAGAAGGGAAGTGTCTGTCATGATGGAAAAAGGGTGAGAGACATCTGGGAAGGAAAGGACTGGAGAGGAGGAGAAACAGGCTTTCAGGGTGTTGAAGGCATGGTCTTGGAGAGAGGTTCAAAGCCAGGGTTCATCTTTTTGGGTGAGAAGGGTGAGTGGTGTGATGAGGTTGAAGAAATTTGGGATGAATTTTCAGTAGAAATTGGCAAAACCTAGGAAGGATCAAACACCTTTTGATGCAATGACCACCAAGGCATGTGCCCTTGTGAGCTAGTCGCAGGAGGTCTAGGGGAAGATGACAACTGACCTGCACCCAAGAGTACTGAAAAGGTCTTGAGTGGGGGAGAAGTCAGAAGGGTAGTGATGTATCGGATGCCCAATACTCACTAGGCTTGGTACTGTACTGAGAAGGAGCTACCGAGCTTCAAGAGGAGTCTGCCTTGGAGGGGAATACCAAAGGAGGACAAACTGTTGCTCCCTGGCCCATCTCTGGGGTTTATATACTATTCTACTGTTTGTACATATGTGGCACAGTTTGTACATATTATAATACAAGTATGGTAATAAGCTGTGCATGACGAGTCATGATGAGTCATGAGTGAGTCATGAGAAGTCATCAGAAGTGGAAGGCTGTGGTATAGCCTTGCTGCACAGCAGCAGAAATGAAGGAAGCAGTGCAATGCTGCGCCATGACTCATCAAGAGTCATGAGGCGTTTACGCCAAGGGATGATAGGACTGGGCTGCACATTGCAGTGCTGGATAAATATATAAGCAAGAATGGAAGGAGTGGAAATGAAGTGCATGAGGTGTCCAGCCTCTGCATAGCCATACACAGCATGGAAATGAAGAGCAGAAGTAGAAGGCTGTGTATGGTGACCAAATGACGATGGTCTAGACTGTGTCATGTGATCTGTCATGTGATCTGTCATGTGACCATCAGGTTGTGAGTTGCACGACAGAGTTTGAAAACGAGCAAAGGAAATAAAATGCGGAAAAATAAGGGAAAAATGAGGGTTCGTAACACCTTTGATGGAGGTGGGGGGTTTCCAATTGTTAATGGCTTTGAGTTTCACTAGGTCCATCTAAATATGACCTTGTCCAATAATGAGGCCAAGGTATTCCATCTGAGGGGCATCGAAGGAGCATTTGGATATTTTGAAAGAGAGGCCTAGTTCTTGGGCTCGAAGAAGAACTCGTTTTGTTCTGTTGTGATGTAATTCCAGGTCATCTTTGGTATGTATACCGATGTCATCCATGTAGATTT
>JBBPUN010000389.1:0-13889 GCA_038094715.1 Heimioporus punctisporus | reverse complement strand
TCTCCCTGGTGAGCCCCGTCAAACTTTTCTTTGATGTCAAACTCCTAGCACAGATAGCCAACACTGGCTCCCCACTCTCCGGGCATTTTATCTTTTTGACTGCTGGTAAGTTAGCTAAGCTTATGTCGCAACAAAAGTGTTGACAACTTGGATAACAACGACCATAATCTAGACATCACGCAATCTTGCTTATTCCCCCAGGCTCTCATCTCACACTCAACTCCACCCCTTGCCTTCATTGCAACAAATATGATGACAGCATGGACGTCATTGTCTTGCTCGCTTGCTCTTTCTCTATGCATCGCCTTACCACCGCCACCCTGTCATCACTCACAATCGCTCCCTTGCCCTTGCCCTCACCCTCATTGCAACGAATATGACGACGATGATGACAGCACGGTCATCATTGTCTCCCTCACCCTCGCCCTCGCCCTTGTTGCAACAAATATAATGACGACGATGACAGCGCAGTCGTCATTGTCTCGCTCGCTCACTCTCCCTTGCCCTCACCCTTGCCCTTGCCCTCGTTGCAATGAATATAATGACAACGACGACAGTGCAGTCATCATTGTCTCGCTCGCTCGCTCACCCTCACCCTCACCCTCATTGCAACAAGTATGACAACGACAATGACAGTGCAGTCGTCGTTGTCTCACTTGCTTGCTCTCTCTCGCCCTCGCCCTCGTTGCAATGAATATGATGATAACGATGACAGTGTGGTTGTCATTGTCTCGCTCACTCACTCTTCCTCTATGCCCTGCCTTGCCATTGTCTCCCTGTTGTCACCCCCAATCGCTCCCTTGCCCTTGCCATCATTCTCGCCCTCACTTCTATCCCTTGCCCTCTGATGCCCTCGTCCTTATCCTCATGCTCAGGGTATGGGTATACCCATACTTGTGGTGCTCCCTAAGTACAGAATGTACTACGTTTGACTAGCACAAATGTTACATGGGTTAGAAATAACAAAAGAAGTCAAAGTTACAATGCCGAGGAGTATTTGAGTTGTTGGGCACCGTCGATGGAACGGCAGGGGTATGATAATAATTGTAGTAACACAATAATGCAAGAATTTAACTTAAATATCATTTTCATTCTCAACTGAAATATATTGAACATGTGACCATTAAAATGTATCATGTAATCCTTAAGATGCCTTTCCATGAGGGTCATGATATGATAATGTAAGTCGCATCTTATCAGACGACAGTGTTTCGGCAAGATTACTGGTACATGAAAATGTTGTGATTTCCATTGTCATACCATAATAATGTTATGATAATAAAGATCCTTCCTCATTATAATGGTTCATGGGAAAAAGTTCCTTATAATGCATATTCATGACTCAGCATGGTCACAAAAAAGTTGGGACATACAGTCCTCGTAGTATGTGGAACTCCTCTGTCAGAGGGGCCACGACCAGGCATACCTTCTTGGTGACTGGCTTATAGACAAAAGAATGCGAGATGGGGTCAAATGGAAACGAATTGGAAAATGCAGAAAGGTGGACAGGTGAAGGAGATGATTGTGTAGAAGAGAGAAACGAGTAACACTGGGAAAGAGGTTGACTGGTGATGGTCTCGGAAATAAGAAGAGACAAAGATGGAGATAAAAACAGAACAGATGTGATGGACGAGTATGAGATAGTAGAATGGGGCTCTCCCCAACCATTAGGTGGATCATTGATGCTTAAAAACCCATTTCCACAACTGATTGGTGATTGAAGCAGGATAGCCCCTTTCAACACCAAGGGCATCCTTCAAGCCATGCTTGGGTCAGAATACAATATCCTTTACCAGTGTTGGGGTCTCGGAGCATAATTTTCTGTGTGCTGTCTGGAAAATTGTCAGTAGAAGCACTCATGAGACAATGGAATGGACAGCCAAGAAGCAGGTTGAAGTTGGCTCTTGGCAGAACCTGGACTTGTAAGGAGATAGGGCCAGTGCTGAAGTCAAGATGAAGATTCTCAATGATGCTAATGGTAGCATCAGAACTTGTATTTGTGTTGGTCATGGTTAGCTGGTGATCCGAGCAAACTGGTAGCCCGAGCTCTTCCCATACCTGTTTAGGCATGGCGATGATCTCAGAGCCACTATCCAAAACTCCTATGAGAGTTCAGCCAATATTGACAACAGTGGCCTCAAGAAATCGAAGAGGCATGCTGTGATGGGCGACTATCAGACAATTGTCATTGCGGAGCACATTGCAACCAAATTCCCAGCTCACAGCACTGGGATTGTGACCTGCAAGTTTGTTGACATAGACAACATTAGAGGTGATGGGAACACATTTTTCCAAAGAGAGATCCTTCAATTGCCATCGAAGATTGGGGGCAATGGTGATCAGGTCCTTTATAGGGACAGGGACAGTAGATTCCAGGACTTGGTCTAGGACTTGCTTAGGAGCTGTTTCATCTTCGAGAGGGATCAAATAGCAGAACTGTCCTGAAGGTTGGACAGGGGTGAGGTGAGAAGGATCAGGTCGTCTAGATAGAGTGGGGGTGGCAGAAGTCATAGTTGGTTGGAGGTTCCTAACAGCAGTGATAGCTGGAGTTTCAATTTCTTTGAAAACTGACCTGGTTTCGGTGTTGGTCTGTTAGGTTTCCTAACTGGTATTTCAATGCCATTGAAGCACTGTCATTTACCTTTATCTTTGGCCTTATTGGCCTGGAATGAAGCCCAAGCATTGGTGATATACAACTGGAATTCCAGGTCAGTGAGTTCAGGAGCAGAAGGGGAAACTGAAGTCATGAAGACCGATGGTTTGATGTCCAGAATGGCATCAGTATCTGGGAACGTAGTTGAGAGGAGGTTAGTAGAAACCACGGGAGTAGGAGAAACAGCCAGTCGGTCAAGGCAATCTCAGAGATTCCTTGTATTTTGTATGCGTGGGATGCGATTCCCATCCAGTAGGCATAAGTGTCCATTAACTCCATGAATGGCTTGTCCAGCTTGAATGTACCCATCTACATGAGGGCACTTATCCATGAAATGAGCTAGATCACCGCAGAAAGCGCAACACTTTGGCTGGGTAGTAGCTTACATCACAGCTTGCTTGGCTTTGACTTGGACCAGTGCTGCTGTGGGTGCAACCAAGGGGATTGTTGGTTGTAGTGCCGCTGGGACTTGTGGTGCCAGTACAGAGACAGGGGGCAAAGCTGCCCAAAATGGAATGTAGGGGACCAATGGAATACTCAACTGCATCAAGGGCCGACCTGGTAAGAAGGAATCAAGTTGCCTTGACAATGTCAGAAACAGGATAGGGGTCATACAGATGGTGAGCCGGCTTCGTAATGAGGAGACATTGCCGAACCTGCACTTCAAGGGTGATAGGCAGGCCAGTCATAAAGAGAGAGTCTTGGTCGAGGTCAGAGAGCTTCCTATTGGCGACCAGGAGTTTGGTGACCTTCTGAAATTTGCGCTGGTACTCACCCAAGTCTTTAATTGTATGCATCAGTTTACTCCTATATTCTTCAATCAGGTACTGTATGTCAGCTCAGCAATACCTGTTAGCAGTCTCACAACCAGGATACAATTGTTTAACCATGGTAACAAATGCTGCCCAATCGGCCAGGATGGCAGTAGCTTCATCAAGCAGCTCCCAATCTTCAGCTTCTTTCAGGTCAGCATAGCAGATAGCATACTTTATTTTATCATTGTCATCGAGAGCTGTGGCAGTGCAGAGAGTTTCTATGTCATCTAGGAAATAGAGGAGCAATGCTGGGGTTTTCCCGTCAAAGTTAGGGGCTTTTTGAGTACCCTGCAGAGGCATCATAGTCAGAGCTGGGTTGGCCATTGAAGGTACAGGGACTGGTGTGCAAGGCAAAGGTAGAGGTAGAGACAGAGGCAGTAGCAGACTGAGAGGAGGTGGTAACAAGGAGGAGAGTTGTTGTTCGGGGGTTAAGTCAAATAAGGCAGTTAGAGAGGGAGAGGATGCCAAGGATAGTGGTGGAGGTGTTAAAGGAGTAAGTGGTGAATTCGGGGTGGTAAATCAATAGATGGTTGGAGGAAGGTTTCCTGATGGGGGGTAATTCTCTTGATTCCTCCCCTCTGATGCACTTTCCCTCATATTTCTAACTGGCATTGAATGTGTAAAAGCACCTGGGAATAATCAGTCCAGTGTGAGTTCACCAATCAGCCAAATTTCAAGGACAGGGGTTAGAGGTGACAGCTCACTTGGTGCCTGTCTGATCAGCGTGGATAATTGACAGTCTGTCGGTAGCTGTAGTGGAGAGTTGAGTAGCAAGCAATTGGCCAACATCAGAGGCATCAGAGGAATCAGGTTGTCGGTTGAAGTAAGGATACTACTGAGGTTGGAAAGATCAGAGCAGTTGTGATGCACTTCTTCCAATGGTACCTCAGATAGAAATGAGACATTGGAGATTTGTAACTGTTGGAAACTGTCAAGTAAGTTTTGCAGTTCTTGACGTTCTGCTGTAGGGTGGAAACTACATCTAGGACCCATTTTGGAGTCCCTCACAGTGGGCTCCAGATGAAGAAGACTAGAAGAGGCTGAGATGGTTAGTTCCTACCTCCCGTAGTGTAGTTGTGAAAAGGGGAACATGATTTGTTCTCCCAAGGGACCCTGTAACAAGTAGACCTTTGTAGAGTCAAGAAAGAAACTGCACTTGACAGCTTTTAGTTTGATGAAAAGTAAAGGAGACAAGGAGACTAGTGGCTGAAAGCCGAGACTAGTCCAACAGAGGAAAGTGAACAGAAACGATGATGTGACAAGTTGTCAAAGGCTGTGACTTTCCCGATGGATGACAAAGGTGATAGATAACGATGAGGTGGGTTGCTGAAGGCCATGACCTGCCAGATAGATGATGGGTAGGGTGATAATGCAAGTTGCCTAAGACCAACACTTGCAGTGACAATAATTGGTGCCTATTGGGCCGAGTGATGAGTTGAGAAAGATCGAGAGGATGAAGGGGTTGCTGGCCACACCTGACTAATGGAGATGGATGCCAGGGATGTTAGTGACAATGACAGAGAGGTTTTGGTAATGTTTTACAAAAGACAGAGGGCTGGAATTGACTCTCAGAGGGTAGTAGTGCGAAGGGGGTGCAAAAGATGTTTATTGTTCTGCAGAATACAGACTTATAGTCCAGGGCACACCCCAGACTGTATATCGAATGTATCGGTGAAACAAAAGTGAATGGGGTTAAGGGAAAAGATGAGGTAGGGGGTAAGATTGGAAATCTACCTGTCAACGAGTCGTTGGCTGATTATAATCGGACTGACACTACAAAACTTCAAATTGCCGAGTGAGCTTGACTGAGGTGAAAATGAAGATAATGGAAAAATAATGTAGAAAATGTGCTGAAAATACAAAGTAATGTTGATCCAACCTGTTGAGGGGTATTCAGACTGAAGGGGTCATCAGCAGCGACCTGTAATGAGTTTCCAAGTTGGATCAGTCAGTCTAATCAATCTAAGCAGAAGAAAAGAGGGGTCAAAACAGTATACAGGCAATTCAAGAAATAAGATCAGAGGTCTCATATATTAAAAATGGTAGAATATAACTGTGGAGCCACTATGTGCTCTACATCCAAGGGGGACTTAGCTGCTGACCATCCCTGGTTGGATGTGGTGGTGCACTTAGTCAGCACAATGGACCTTGGCAAACATGTCACGTATAATGTGGGCACAGACTGGTAACATGTCTAGTTCTCTTCCACTCTTACCACCACTACTTTAACACACATGTCTCAAATTGCCAGCACACAGTTGACAACATTGGGGTCCATGGGCTGTTTCCATGCCCTTAACTGCAATAGGGACAACACGCGACAACTTGTGCAGCAATGGTATGACGCGATGCTGCAAACACTTGAGGTGGTTGCGAGAGCTGTACCCAATGATAGGGAGGATCTGGAGGAGGAGAAGTGAATGTGGATGGGGGAGTTCAGAGAGGTCTTGGTGTGTGACACATGGATCACAGGTAGCAACTGACTAACAGGGACTCGCAGGACAAATTCAAGGCTGTACTCCATGATGCCAATGCACTAGGCTTTGATGTCAGCACTGACGAGGAGGTGATGCAGCTGCTCAACAAGGCAGCTGCAACCTTTGATCTATGAGAGGAGCACAATGTAGAGCACATAGTGGCTCTATGGTTATATTCTACTATTTTTAATATATGAGACCTCTGATCTTATTTCTCAAATTGCCTGTATACCATTTTGACCCCTCTTTTCTTCTGCTTAGATTGATTACACCGACCGATCCAACTCAGAAACTCATTATGGGTCACCGCCAACAACCTCTTTGGTCCAAATACCCCTCAACAGGTTGGATTGACGTTACTTTGTATTTTCAGCACGTTTTCTACATTATTTTTCCATTATCTTCATTTTCACCTCAGTCAAGCTCACTTGGCAATTCAAAGTTTCATAGTGTTGGTCCGATTATAATCAGCCAACGACTTGTTGACAGGTAGATTTCCGATCTTACCCCCTACCTCATCTTTTCCCTTAACCCCATTCACTTTTGTTTCGCCGATATGTTCGATATACAGTCTGGGGTGTGCCCTGGACTATAAGTCTGTATTCTGCAGAACAATAAACATCTTTTGGCATCCCCTTTGCACTACCATCCTCCAAGAGTCAATCCTGGCCCTCTGTCTTTTGTAAAACATTACTGAAACCTCTCTGTTGTCATCACTAACATCCCTGGCATCCATCCCCGTTGGTCAGGTGTGGCCAGCAACCCCTTCATCCTCTCGATCTTTCTCGACTCATCACTCAGCCCAATGGGCACTGATTATTGTCACTGCAAGCATCGGCCTTAGGCAACTTGCATTATCACTCTACCCATCATCTATCTGGCAGGTCACGGCCTTTGGCAACCCGCCTCATCATTATCTATCACCTTTGTCATCCATCAGGCAAGTCATGGCCTTTGGCAACTTGTCACATTGTTATTTCTGTCCACTTCCCTCTGTTGGACTAGTCTTGGCTTTTGGCCACTAGTCTCCTCATCTCCTTTACTTTTCATCAAACTAAAAGCTGTCAAGTGCAGTTTCTTTCTTGACTTTACAAAGGTCTACTCATTACAGGGTCCCTTGGGAGAACAAATCGCGTTCCCCTTTTCACAACTACACTATGGGAGGTAGGGACTAACCATCTCAGCCTCTTCTAGTAATCTTCAGCAAGCGGGTGGCTGCAATGCAAACAGTGCCAGCGAGTACACAAGGCAAAGTGCCAATGATGGTGGACACGCTGTAACATATGACTGAAAACCTCACTTTCTTTCTGATGTTCTGACTGGAACCACTGTTCCGATGATGTTCCGACTGGAAATACTGTTCCAACACACTGTTCCGACCCATTCTGACTCACAATGGGCCACTCCAATAGAACAAACACCTACTATGCCTCTAACCATGTATATAACACTATAAACGCTACTATAGTCATTTCTAACCATTCCCCTGCTTCCCAAAGTACCCTCACACTTTCCGATCACCCTTCCGACCCTTCCGAGCCCTTCCAGACCGGAACTACCTTTCCGAACTATTTACACATCTTCTCAAGTACCAAAGTCACCATAAAGACTATTTAACCACTCTAGAGCAAATATATATATGTATTACTATTCCAATATGTCCTATAATGACCCTTATCCTTTCCTAACACCTTTCCGAGCATTCCAACCGGAACAACCCTCCCAGACACTTCCGGAATGCTCTGGAACCACCCTCCTACCCTATGCCCTATGATGAAACCCTATAACCTATACTTCCATTCTATGTGACCCTCCATTTTTATACATGAATCCCATGCCCATAGTGCGCTGTTCTTTGTCATAGAACCCCTATACTTGACACTGGTTCATGACCTGTATATTAACACGATAAAACCCTCTTTATACCCTGGGTAGAACCCTTGGACAATCTGTAGATACATTGTACATAATAACAAACATCTGTAGAGTATATAAACGCGAATAAATCCTACCAGAGAACTCCAAGTTGAGTTCTCTTGGTGGTTTCCCCCATCGCTGCAGTTCCAGCTTCGATGGGTGTATTTGCGACCGCCCTGTGTCGAGTTTGATCCATTTACACTTCCTATACTTTCCTATTGACCTTACAACCCCCCTTTACTTAGTTATCACTCTAGATTCTTCCGGAACTCTGGAACTCTGGAACCCTCTTTCCAACCACTGGAATCACCCTCCGTGTTAGGTCCTGGCCCCTCTGCACTGCGCCTGCATGTATCAGGTCCTACAGCCCCTGAAGTAGTGGGGTGTATCACACACCAACACCGGTGACAACAATGACAAACATGGAGGAGGAGGAGGTGGTGGCGACGATGGTAGAACTGGTGGGCGACGGGTTGACAGAAGCGTTGGCTGTGTTGACGACATGCAAGGTATGTGAACTGGCCAGAGAGTAAATCAGAGGCTAATGAGAACAGCATACATGGGAAGAGGATGAGGACAAGGGTAAGGCTGAGGATGAAGGGGACGAGCAGCCCTGCCAGGCTATCCAGAGGAAGACAGCCATGGCAAAGGCTGCAATGGCAATGCTGACAACAACAACAACAACAACGATGGGTATGGTTGGCCCATGCAAGCAGTGCCAAAAGGATGGGGAGGTGTGCAGGCTGGGAATGGGCTCAGTCTGTCAGCCATGCAACTCCCAAAAGCTGAGGTGCAGCTGGGCTGCAGGCAAGATGGGCTCTCGCCCCAAGAAACTCAGACCAAGGCCATGGATGACAGTAGCACCAAAGCTGGTCATCCTCAAAACAGTGAAGGTGACACTGTTGGCGCAGGTGATTGTTATGGTTTTATTTCTCTCTTCGTCCATCTTCATTATCTCTTCTCTGACACCCATTTATCATCGCATCTTCAGAATGTTTGTCTCGGCCTATGACTATTCACACCATCTCATCGTTGTAGGTTTTCCTCACATTTCTATTATTGCTGTGTAATACCTCCTTTTGTCTATTCTTCTCAAATCTTCCATAAACAGCCCCTCCACAGCAACATCTGTCATTGTTGCTTAGTTCACCCTCTTCCATTGCATTCTATCTAGTTCTATGCTTACGCATCCTCTAGTATATATATCTCTGCTGCCATGTACTATAGTTCTCTATTCTCGATCTGTGCAATACAGCATCGTTCTTGAGTCCTCATTGTGTCTGAGTATCCCTGAGTCTTCTCTCCACTTTTCCAAAGCGTATAGTCCCATTGACTGTTCTTTGAACGTACAGATCTCCCCTCTGGCTGAGTTATACCTCTTCGTGAGTGTCCTGCCAGTAGGTCAGCCTTCGGTCGATCCCCAAGAGTATGCTTCGTGTAACAAAAGATTGAGAATCTCCTTCGTCCCTCCTATCTAGGAGAAGGACCCACCCCAGACAACATATCTCGCCTTCACATCCCAGAGTCCTCTGATGAGGAAATACCCACAGCACCCTCTAGTCCTCATATCTCAGAACCTCCTCTGATCCCAACCCTCAGATGCTGTAGAATCCTTGGCTCCCAGTACCACAGCAACCCCACAGCACCAACCCCAGCCCCACCACCCATTGTCCCAGCCATCCATCCCACCCCAGCAACCACTCCCCTAGCCAAAATGACAGAGCTCAAAGCTGCCCTCCCCACAGACTTCTCTGGAGAACCCTCTGATGCAGTTCGATGGATCAAGGCCATGAAGGCCTACTTCTCCATCAATTCTTCACTCTACAACAGCAATCAAACTAAGATCATGACCACCCTGAACAAAATGAGTAAAGGATGAGGAGTATCCTTCTCTGAGATGTGGTATGATCACCTTAACAATGGAACCATCACTAACTCTGAGAAAACCTTTGATAAATTCGTGGCAAACTTCGAGTCTACCTTCTACCCCTTTGACACAGAGGCCACAGCATGCCATGAACTCACCTGCCTCATCCAGAAATCCACCAAACGACCAGATGGAGAAAACAATGACGGTTTCCAAAAGTACATCACTGATTTTCAAAACCTCGCTGCCAAAGCCAAGATCTCCAACCAGATCACCCTCATTGACCAATTCTCTTTGGGGTTAGACCAACAATTGATGACTATGATCCTCTCCATGTCCTCCCTCCCCACCATGCTAAATGTCTGGATTGACAAAGCTAAAACATTCCATGCTCAGAAAGCTTGTATTGCAGCCCTTTGCAAGGGACATAGGACCCCCTCCTCCTTCACCAGTCACTCCTCAGCCCCAGACCCCAATGTCATGGAGGTAGACGCAGTTCACCTCTCCAAACTCACCCCTGCAGAATGGGCCAGATGCTTCAAAGAAGGTCTCTGCCTTAGGTGCTGCAAAAAGGGACACAACGCTCAACAATGCTGAACATTCACATCCTCTACCCCCAGCCCTCAACCCACCACTTTCAACAACCCCTCTTGAAACACCCAACATGTTCAATCAACCAACACCTCTGTCACTCCCCTCCCCCAGCCAAGCCAACCTCTGCCCTTGATATCTATGTAAACAACCTTTGCACTGCTGGAAAAGACAAAGGAGAAATCCTTCAAACCCTCAAACTCTACTTCGAGGATGCCCCCAAGGAAGAACCCTCCTTGGGTTTTCAATAAGGGAAGAAGTAGCGACATCTCCTTCCCTCTCCCTAGATATCTCTGCTGTACTCATAGGATTAGCAAATGAACAAACCATGCATCTCCCAGTTCAATTACAAGCAGGATCTCAAAGTGTCGACACCACCGTTCTCATCGATTGTGGAGCCACAAATAACTTCATTGATTCCTCCCTCATCCCATCTCTCAGATCTGGAATTCGTAAACTCTCTCAACCACTCATCGCCTACAACATTGATGGAACTCAGAACCACCAAGGAACCATCAAATGGACCATCTCCACCAATGTCCTCTTTCCCGATTCATCAAACAAGGAAACATTCTTTGTAACCTCTCTTGGATCCCCTCATATCATCCTAGGTATGACATGGCTAAAGAAACAAAACCCTCGTATTGATTGGACAGCCAACACCCTCTCCCTCCAGGATGCTGTGGTACCTCTTCATGAGAGTCCGCCCTGGAAAGAGGAAGAGGCTGAGCCTTATCCGCAACACCTTGGAAAAATTACCCTCTCTACTCAACTGGCTCAACAGGAGAAACCCTCAGAGCAAGACATCCCCTCCTGGTGTAAAGAGTTCACCAATGTATTCTCTGAAAAGACGTTCAATATCCTACCCCCTCACAGCCCTTTTGACCACACCATTGACCTCAAACCCTCTTTTGTCCCAAAGATTGCCAAAGTCTACCCCCTTAATCCTGCAGAACAAGAAGCCTGCTATTTATTTGTTGAAGAAAACCTGAAGACGGGTCGCATCATCCCTTCCAAATCTCCTCAAGCCTCTCCCTTCTTCTTTGTACCCAAAAAGGATGGCACCCTTCATCCATGTCAAGACTATCACTACCTCAATTCCCATACTATCAGAAATGCATATCCCCTCCCCCTCATCACTGAGCTAATCAATGACATGAAAGACTCCACCCTCTTCACCAAACTGGACATTCACTGGGGCTACAACAACATCAGATTATGAGAAGAGGATCAATGGAAAGCAAATTTCATTACTCCCTTGGGACTTTTCAAACCAACCGTAATGTTCTTCAGTTTTAATAATGCCTGTTACAATACACTAAGACCCCATAGCTTTTTCTTTGACTCTCCAATGCTCTGAGACCTCCCTCACTCTAGACACCTTGTCTACTGTCACTCTCGCATCACAAGGAATGCTGGTGAACGCTGGCACTCTCTCGGATCCTCAACGGATCAACTGCGATGTCCTCCTGGACACTCTCTTCATATCCCTGGACCCTCTCCTCCATGGGACCCTCCTTGAACTGGCTTATCCCCAGTCTTCACCTCACTGAACCCCAACACCCTCTGCCCTAGACGCCTCATTTCTTGGACCACTCTAGACCTATGACATGCAGTATTCATTTCCACTTCCTCTTTGAACCTTGTAACATCTGACTTCACTTCTTTGATCCCCATGTATTCTTAGAACACTTCTTCACCTCATGGCATTTCTTCTTTGATTCTCTAGAACATTCTCTTCGCTTAGTCATCGCTTAGTCATCGAATGCTTGAACGCTATTTAGGCATTTCCCTCTTCACCATTGTATTCTTAGCTTTGATCTATCTAGCCCCACTCTGCCATACCTGGCCTCTCCCTGTACTTGCCTTCGGGCATTTCTTGTACTATCGTATCTTGTAACAACAACGCTACTCGATATATTTTCTCCAAG
Source organism: Heimioporus punctisporus (assembly GCA_038094715.1). Lineage (NCBI taxonomy): Eukaryota > Fungi > Basidiomycota > Agaricomycetes > Boletales > Boletaceae > Heimioporus > Heimioporus punctisporus. Next base: position 1,638 of record JBBPUN010000389.1, on the reverse strand, counting down.
TCCTTGTCTCACACGCATCCTCTTGGGAAGGCATCTCCCATCGACTATTTGAACACACTCAAAGTCCCTGCTCAAGTCGAGTTACGTTGAAAGGCATTCCTCTCTCTGATAGACCTCTGCTTCTGCATGTCTCTTCCACTCTCTGACAAGTCTTTGCAGCTAGCCATCTATTCTCTGATCAGTCTCTATCCATCTAGCTAGTGTGGAGCAATCCTGCTAGGTTTTACAGTTAGCCTTGAAGGTAACCCGTAACAACGCCCCCTCCACTTTCCAAACCTTCATGAATCATGCCTTTGCTGATATGATCACAGAACGATGGCTAAAGATCTACATGGACAATATTGGTATACACACCAAAGATGACCTGGACTTACACCATGACAGAACAAAACAAGTTCTCCTTCAAGCATGTGAACTTGGTCTCTCCTTCAAGATATCCAAATGCTCTTTTGATACCCCTCAAATGGAATATCTCAGTCTTATTATTGGACAAGGACACATCCAGATGGACCCGGTTAAACTCAGAGCCATTGATGACTGGAAACCCCCCACCTTGGTCAAAGGCATCCACTCTTTTCTAGGTTTCACCAACTTCTACTGAAAATTCATTCCAAACTTCTCCAATCTTGTCACACTGCTCACCCTTCTCACTCACAAAGACGAACCTTGGCTTTGGACCCCTCTCCAGGACCACACCTTCAATGCCCTGAAGACCTGCTTCTCCTCCTCCCCTGTCCTTTCCTTCCCAGATGTATCTCGCCCTTTCTCCATCATGACCAATGCTTTCCTCCTCGCTGCTGGCACCATTCTCCTCCAAACCGACTTCAATGGAGACCTCCACCCCTGTGCCTACTTTTCTAAAACCTTCAGCCCAGCCAAACAAAATTATGATATCTATGACAGGGAACTTCTTGCAGTCATCCTTGCCCTCCAGGAATGGCGTCAATATCTCCAAGGAACTTCTCATCCTGTCACCATTATCACGGATCATAAAAACCTCTCCTATCTCAAAGACCCTCGCAAACTCTCCTGTTGTCAAGCTCACTGGGCCCTCTTCCTCCAGAACTTTGATCTTCTTTGGTGGGTCACCCCTGGCACCCAAATGGCACCTGCAGACGCCCTCTCTTGCAAAGACACCATCGACACTTCCCTAGACAACTCCTCCTCCTTTATTCTCCCCAATCCGCAGATTATCAATGCCCTAGACCTCGCTCTTCTCAATCAAATCCATTCCTCCTCCTCTTCCAACCCTCTCGTCCTCCGTGCACTTGAATCCCTTCAGAATGACACCCCCCTCTTCTCTCGTTCCTCCCTAAATGATTGGTCTTTTGACAATGGGCACCTCTTCTTTCGCAATTGCATGTTTGTTCCCCCCTCCTCCTGCTCCTCCCTCCTCCATGCCCTTCATTCCTCCCCCACTACAGGTCACATGGGTTTCTTCCACACCAAAGCTCTCCTTGAACACGACTTCTGGTGGCCTGACCTCAGTACTTTCATTAAAAACTTCATCACTGGCTGCGCTCTCTGCCAACAATCTAAGATCAACACCCACCCCCCCCCCCCCCCCCCCCCCCCCCCCACCCCCAAAAACGCAAACACCCTGAGCCCACCCAGAAAGTGGCCGCAAAACGACCAACC
>JBBPUN010000388.1:0-13894 GCA_038094715.1 Heimioporus punctisporus | reverse complement strand
CAACGCCAGCACACAAGCATCCAAGAAGCATACCTTTTTAGAAATACAGTTAAATATTCCACTATCGCTCTTGTGTTTCTCCAAAATGTAGTCCGACATGACCGAAATCATAGTCTTGGCAGATAAGAATTTAGGGATTACAGCGTAATATATGTAGGTTTTTTCTGTACAATGGAGCGGAAAAGTTGTCTTTTGGGGTGGCTAAAAATGGATTATACCAAAGCGAGACGAATTAGCCATCCCCTTACCTTGTCCGTTGACGACCGGTTTCATGTGGAGAATCCTGAGAATGTCTTGAAGGACCCTGGGCGGGCACGTAGCCGACAGAGCGAGGATGGATACATGCGGGAAGAATTGCCGTAGTACACCCAGTCTCTTGTAGTCGGGTCTAGAGAGCGTATTCAGATTCGGTTTCCTGGCATCGAATCAACATACCTGAAATCATGGCCTAGCTGAGAAACGCAGCGAGCCTCATCGATGACGACACGGGCTAAACAATGTCAATCGACACGAGACGCGTGCGTATACGACGCATATACCCAGCTTTCCACCCTCGACGAGCTTTTGCAAGAGGGACATGGATGACTTGCTCTTTGTGATCTTTTCAGGCTAATAGAAATTGTAGCAGACGTACGTGTTTCACCAGAGAGTGAGTATGAATGGTAACATAGCAGAGTTTAATTTCTTTTTGTTGAGGCCCTCCTTGTGAAGCTGCCATAGAAGTCAATCTCTGCTGATTCTCTTGCGCCTGCACCTTGGAGGCCCCGCCGGTCAGTCAGGGATGCCAAACACATCCTTCATTGTCTGCTTCAGTTGAGGGTTCTGTTGCGAGTGTGCTATCTAGGAAAGGACTCAGTACATACCTGTCTGATTGTAGAGGGGTTCCTTGTTAGGATCAATAATGAAAGTCAGGGTCAAAGACTTAAGATTTAAACTCAGCTAAGAGTTACATCTTTTATAGTAAAATATTGTGTGAACTACTAACTAAGTTCATATACTAAGTGTTCCATTCAACACTCCCCCTTGCTTGGTAGACTGTACTCAAAAGCATTATTTAATAGAGGGAACACTAGGAGTTAAACTTCAATCCAAGTTGTGAGCAAAATTTCTTGAACTTGACATGTCCAAGATTCTTTGTGAACATATCCGCTGGGTTGTCAGTCCCTGGGATATAAAATAGCTCTACTAACTTGTGCAACAGAACTGCGTCTTGTACAAAGTGGTACTTGACATCGATGTGTTTGTTGCAGCATTCAATAACTGGGTTTTGTGCCATGAAAAGGCTACCCTGGTTGTCTCCACAGATGGGTATTCAATTAAGCTTGTAACCTAATTCACCCATCATATGATGAATCCACATGCATTGGTGTGAGCAATCACTAAGTGCCATATATTCAGCTTCTGTGGAAGAGACAGCTGTGGATTTTTGCAGGTGTGAGTTCCACAAGAAAACACCATCGGCCATTTTGATGTAAAAGCCAGTTTGAGAGTGTTTGGTGATGGGATCTTGAGCCCAGTCTGCATCGGTGCAGGCAATTAAGCCATTGTCACTAGATCCATTGTAGGTAATACAGTAATCGCATGTGCCAACTAGATAATGGCATATGTATAAAGCATGATCAAGATGTTCCTTGGAAGGATTTGCAGACATTTGAGGGAGTTGAGCAACCACATATGAAATATCAGGGCATGTTCCAATCATAAGGTAGAGTAGTGATCCAATCACGGTTTGGAAATGTGTCCGTAATTCAGGTTGGACTGGAAGTTCACTTGGCAAGGGATAATATCCTTGTGGAAGAGGTGTAGGAGCGGCTTTAGCATTTTGCATACCACATCTCTCAATAACTTTTTCAAGATAATCATATTGGTCTATCCAAATTGTTTGACCTTCACATTTGATATTCATCCTGAGGAATTCAGAGGGTTCTCCAAGGTCTCGACATTCCCATTTCTTCATGAATGCAGCCTTAACCTTGTCTACAAAGGTTCAATTAGGTCCACAGAATAGGGCATCATCAACGTAGACTATCGCTAGTATCATATTATTTCCTTTGCAATAAATGAAGAGGCCAGCATCAGTTTTGAGATGCTTGAAGCCTAAATCCACTATGGACTTGTCTAAAGCTTTTCACCAGGCTAAGCCGGCTTGCTTGAGTCCATAGAGTGCACGTAGTAGGCGGAGGATGTTGCCTTTATATTCATGTGGCAAGAAACCTTCAGGAAATTCCATATAGATTTCCTCATCCAGTTTGCTGTATAGGTAGGCAGATCTTACATCTAATCCTGTGATGTACCAGTTGTTTAGGGCGCTAAGTGCCAACATGCAGTGCACAGTTTCAAATCTGACCACTGGGGAAAAGACTTGGTCAAAGTCTAGGCCTTCAACCTGAGAGAAGCCTTTGGCTACCAGGTGGGCACGTTTACAACCATCTGATTTTTGGTCAAATATTCAACGATTTTTGATTACTTTTCTATGCTGTGGGCGTGGCACAATTTCATAGACTTTGCAATCTTTGAGCATTTGGAGTTGTTCCTCACAGGCTTTAAGCCAATCCTTTCGCTCTTGTTCAGGAAGTTTCAGTATGTCATGGAAAGTCCATTCTCTTAGATTGGGGGTGGTGTCAAAAGCTAATGGGTGTGGAATGGCACGTTCACAAAGGTAGGAAACCAATGCATCTCCCTCTTCACTGGTGAGGTGTTCCATTTCGGCCTCTGAGTCCTCAGTGGGCAGCCCACCAGGGATTTTGGGTTCCGGTGTAGGTTCAGAGGGGCCAGGTCATTCACCAACAAGCTCCTTCCATTTAGTGGCACTTTTTGATATCCTTCAATTGTTTGAGAGGATGACACTTTTCTCCATAGACATTACCAGGGCATGTGGGTGGATTGCGCAAGCATTCACTACACCTGGATATAGCAGGAGGTCCAGAAGGAGGAGGGCAATTGGAGGGAGGTGTTTGTGGTGGAGCAGGAGGAATAGAACTAGGGGTCCATGGAGGAGTTCCAGGTTTGTTATTAACAGGGGAACCAGGCCTGAAAGGAGAAGAAGGTTGGGGAGTGGGCTGTGCCACATCAGAATCCCAATCTGAAAGTGTAGAGCCAGAATCTGAGGAGGGAGTCTCATCATCATCATCATGTGTGTGAACTAGGGGTGGAGGACCAGAGTGTGGTAGATGAGGTTTGGATCCAGGGCATCTGGGAAAGAGGTTTTCATTGAAAATGGCATGAGCTGAGGTGACTAGAGTATTGTTTGGACTCATGAATAGGTAGTTCGAATCACTTCCTTGAGCAACACCAAGATAGATCATGAGTTGTGATTTAGGTTGCAGTTTTCCACCTCTTCTTTCTTCTGGTATATACACATAGGCACCACAACCAAAGACACATAAATGTGAAATTGAAGGTTTCTCCCCCTGAAGTAGTGTAAGGGGTGTATCCCAACGAAGGTGTGCTTGGAGGGTTCTATTGTAAACATGGATTGCATGAAGCAGGGCCCATTCCTGTTATGCTCGTAGGTTGAACGTAAGACTCAATAAGTTCTAGTATGAAAGATCAAGGGTTCTGGGTAAGAATCGTACCCGTAGTGTCCTAGTAGAGTCTGAGTGAGACTTATGACACAACAAAACGGTTGCTGGCAAAGTCCAGAAGCGTTTCAAAGCAACGCTATAAGGCTTATAGGAATCGAGGACCTTTATTCAAGGTGTGGATTACAAAGGTTACTAGAGCTAGGCTCGAGTAGATCAAGGTTAAGAGAGAAAGGGGTGCGCAGGGAGAAAGGGTATTTATACCCAAAAGAACAAATGAGCGCAAACAAGTTAAGTAATATTACATGGAATTTCATAGAACGTGATGGAAAAGATGACTAAGCAAGTGGGGGTAAAGAATCATGACCGAGATGGGAAGGAATTAGTCATCAAGGAAAAGAAATGAGTAGTGCAAGGAATTGTAACAATTCCCAGTAAGAAGGTGGTAGACAAGCGTGTAACCACATAGCCTGTGCTTTATCCATTAAGGTATGAATTAAGCATTCTGCTCGTCCGTTTTGCTGGTGAGCATAAGGGGCGGATTGTTGGATATTCACACCATTGTCCTTAAGGAATTCAGTAAAAGCTTTAGAGGTATATTCTCCTTCAGCATCAGAATGCCAGTGTTTTATCACGGCATTATACTGATTTCAGACTAAGGTGAACCATTGCTTGGTCACTTTGAGTGTTTGATCCTTCATTTTAATAAGGATGGTCCAAGCAGCTGAAGTATAGTCATCATAGAAGACAACAGCATATTTGTGCCTGTGGTAAGAATGAACCTCAAATGATTTGAGATCTGAATGAATTAATTCAAATGGAGTGGTTGCCTGCATCTCTGAATGAGGGAAATGACGATTCGGCTGTTTGCCGAGTTGACATCCAGGGCAAACATCAATCTTAGATGGGATCTTTATGTCAGGAAAATTCTTTAAATGTTTTTTACCAGCCCTGATGACCTCAGGGGATGAGTGTCCTAAGTGACGATGAATTAAGTCAAAGTCTACAGCCAACATTGAAGAAGGCATGTCCCTTGGTACATCATGTGGGTGAACTGGTGATGCCCTTAACCAATACATAGTATCAGTACCATGATTGTGGAACTCTAGGTATGTGTTATTCATGCAAGAATCCCAGATGGTGATAAGTCCAGGTGAGGCCTGAAGAGTGAAACAAGAGTTTTTGAGAAGGGTTCCCATAGAAATTAATCTAATTGAACAGGATGGCATATGCATGACTGGTGATAGTCTAGCAAAGTGGTTCCTAAATTTGATTATAACAGAGCCCTTTCCAATTATTTCTGCTTTCCCATTTGCGGTACTAGCATAGATTGGGTTATTAAAGAGGACATATTCCACAAAATCTGATTTGTCAGGAGAGAAATGTGCAGAAGCACCTGAGTCAAGAAGCCACATATCCGAGGGGAGCTTGTGGTTATGGTTGTGATCATGATTTTTTGTTGATTTTTTGTTGCATGAATCACACAGGGTGAAATCTGGTAGAGTAGATTTATAAAAAGTTGTATCTACTACAGGGAAAGCGTGTATACTATTTACCTGTGGTGGACAAAGCCGCACATCAGTACCTGTAGTAGAGAGATGTGGTGAATGAACGTACATGTCCATTTCATTGTAGTATTTCACCAAAAACTTATCCAGATTGTTTTTGTCCCTGAGCAAAACTGTGTCATTGGCCATGTCAAAGTCGAAATAGGTCGACTCGAGTTTGATTGAGCCGATTTCATCGTTGGTAGGTGTGGCAAATGAGGTAGAAACAGTTGAGAGTGGTTTTGAGTGACCTGGGAGCGAGACTTCTGGGTTTTTGGGGTCGAAAAGGGGTGGAAGTGGTGAGAGCGACTGCGTGGGAGTGTCTTCAAGTGTTTTGAAGCGTTCTGTGTCATTTTCGGCATGAGTGGAGACCGTTTCAGGATGAACTGGAAGTGCATATGGGTGCAATGACAGTTGGGATGCAAGGGAAGTCGGAGCGGTGAGACACTGCGTTGCAACTGTTTCAAGGCGACAGAGGGTGCTTGAGGTTGCTGGGACTTCTAGACAGTGGGTGAGAGAGACGGTGGTGGTGGTTTGAGGGAATGCAGGGGGACCGTAGTGGTTTGAACCAGTGGTGTGCATAAATGTGTGTGGATTGATGGTTGGTTGGGTGTACACCGTTTTGGTTGGGTTGAGGATGATGGGGCTGGCAAAAGCAAAGAATGCTGTTACAGGTTACCTTGTGGGCTAACCGTAAAACCTAACAGGATTGCTCCATACTAGCAGGACTGGAAGAACTGATCAAAGAGTGCATGGCCAGCTATGAAGACTTATTGGAGAGCGGAAGAGACGTGCAGGAGCAGAGGTCTATCAGAGAGAAGAATGCCTTTCCAGTGTAACTTGACCCAAGCAAGGACTTAGAGAATGTTCAAACAGTCAACGGGAGGTGCCTTCCTGAGAGGATGCACATGAGACAAGGACTTGGAGAGATGATATTGAGTATTGTTGAGGTTACAAGATACAGAGGTACAAGAGATGCCCTAAGGCAAGTACAGGGAGAATGTCAGGTGTGACGAAGTGGGGTTAGGTTGTGGCAGAGTGGTGCTAGGTAGATCAAAGCTAAGGAATACAATGGTGAAGAGGGAACACCTAAATAGTGTCCCAGTGTTTGATGACAAAGTGATGACAAAGGAATAGAATGTTCTAGGAGATCAAAGAAGAAACACCATGAGGCGGAAGAATGTTCTAAGAATACACAGGAATCAAAGAAGAGAAGTCAGGTGTTACAAGGTTCGATGAAATGTGTTAAAAGGTTTAAAGAAGAAGCGGAAATGAGTACTGCATGTCATAGGTCTAGAATATTCTGAGGTGTCTAGGGTGAAGGGTATCAGGGTTTCAGCGAGGTGAAGACTGGGGATAAGCCAGTTTGAGAAGAGTTCCGTGGAGGAGAGGTTCCAGGGATGTGAAGGGAGTGTCCAGGAGGACATCGCGGTTGATCCATTGAGGATCTGAGAGAGTGCTGGCATTTGCCAGCATTCCTTGTGATGCAAGAGTGATGGTAGATGAGGTGTCTAGAGCGAGGGAGGTCTCAGAGCATTGGGTGTGATGAAGAAAAAGGTGCGGGGCCTTAGCATATTGTAACAGATGTGGCGGCTTGTGCCGCATGCTTTTCCTTGCGCTTTTTGCGCTTTTCTTCTTGCTGCACCTGTGCATTGTCTGAACATTGACCTTCATGATGTTTCTTCTTGCTGTCATTTGCATTCATCTGACCACCAGTGGTATTGTCACCTGTAGTTGTTGTTGTAGATGAGCCTTGCTGTTGCGAGAACTTTGGATCCCTGGTGTGACACTTTACAGCTGAGATTTTCTTTGCCTGCGGGTGGTCTGGCTTACAGCATTGGGCGTGCGTCTGCCAGGTGACAATGACCTGGGATTCAAGGTCCATTGTGGATGGTAGCTTGGCCTTGGGGAGTCAAATAGTGGCATCGATGTCAATGGAGGCGGCTGCAATGGCTGCAATGACAGGGTCAGTGTATTTCAGTAGTTTGGCAATGAAGATCATCGACGCTATCTTGGCATTGATTGGGTAACCATAGTCTGAGAGATGCTTGAGGTGTCTGTTGAGTTTTGAGAATGCCAATACTGGAGAGTTGTTCTCTGGGAGACTTATCACCACGAGGTCTTTGAATTCCGTGATGGCAGAAGAGATAGTGGGCCTGTCAAATTTTGCCTTTAAGGCATTCCAGAGTTCAGTAGCGTCCGTGTTAAAGTTGATTCCAGACTCAATGATATTGTTACGATTCTCTGGACTTACTATTTCCTTTTCCTTCCGATGACTAATCCATTCCATCATGTTCCGAAGTATTCTTCCACTTGCTTATGTCATCAGTTCCATCACATTCCATCATGTTCTATTTTCTTACTTTATGTGTTTATGCGCATTTGTTCTTTCGGATATAAATACCCTTTTCTGGCACATCCCCTTTCTCTTCTTAACCTTGATCTACTCGAGCCTCGCTCTAGTAACCTTGTACTCTTTACCTTGAATAAAGGTCCTTTACTCTTGAAAAGCCTCACAACGTTGCTTTGAAACGCCTCTAGACTTTGCCAGCAACCGTCTTGTTGTGTCATAAGTCTCACTTAGAACTCTACCAGGATACTACAGGTAGGATTCTTACCCAGAACCTTTGACCCTTTGTACTAGACCTAATCGAGTCTTGCGTTCGACTTAAGAATGTAACAGATATTGTGTTCACTTGTGAGGGTGATGATTCTGACAATTTTGTCATCATTGTTGTCCCATGTGTCCTGTTTGTCCTGTGCTTTGTCAATTTCCTCTTGAGTGGGAGTGACTGCAGGAGTGGTGACTACTCCAGCAGCATTAGAGATAGTGGGACTGGATTGAGAAATTTCAGGACGAGTGTGATGAATATGTTGCCAGAGGCCTTGAGAGCAGAGATACGCTTTGATTGTTCCAGACCATTGGTTGTAGTTGTTGCCATTTAGTTTTGGCATGGAGTTGATCATGGAGGAGGACATTCTGTGATGATTCATCAGTAAGTGACCTAGTAAAAGGGAGTGTGGGGGAAACCGCATCACTGAACAATCAGAGCCCTTCATGTCCTTCCAGACAGAGGGAACAGGGAGACTTCTACTTTGAGTGGTGTGGACCACATCAGAAGTGGGTAGCAGTATGGACCACATAACCCAGTCTCTGTTCATCCAAAGGAGTGGCTTTCGCCACATCACAGTGGGCAGGTATGTCCAAGCACCAGAGTGGGAATTAATCCGCTTGCTGGCCACTCAGGGCTCATAACCTGTTGCAAGTGTGCTATCTAGGAAAGGACTCAGTACATACCTGTCTGATTGTAGAGGGGTTCCTTGTTAGGGTCGATAATGAAAGTCAGGGTCAAAGACTTAAGATTTAAACTCAGCTAAGAGTTACATCTTTTATAGTAAAATATTGTGTGAACCACTAACTAAGTTCATATACTAAGTGTTCTGTTCAACAAGATCTAAAATTAACATACACTAAGAGCAATCATTCTAAAGAATTTTTTGAATATATATGCTGATGCTGGCTTCTCCAACAATTATAATTATTCATCAATGAGTGGAAATGTCTTCTTACTAAATGAGGGAGTGATCACATGGCATTCTCAAAAACAATTACTGTATATTACCATGAGTACTGTTATGAACCCTCATTTTCCTATCATTTTTCCCATATTTTTCCGATTTTATTTCGCCTTCTTTGCTCGCTTTCAGACTTTGTCACAAACCTCGCAACTCAACGATCACATGACACATCACATACCTCGTCACATGACAAGTCTAGACCATTAACACATTGGTCACCATACATAGCCTTCTACTTCTGCTCTTCATTTCCATGCTGTGTATGGCTATACAGAGGCTGGACACCTCATGCACTTCATTTCCACTTCTTCCATTCCCACTTATTTATTTATCCAGCACTGCAATGCACAGCCCAGCCCTATCGTCCTTTGGTGTAAACACCTCATGACTCTTGATGAGTCACGGCGCAGCATTGCACTGCTTCCTTTATTTCCGCTGCTGCGCAGCAAGGCTATACCACAGCCTCCCGCTTCTGATGACTCATCATGCACAGCTTATTACCATACTTGTATTATAATATGTACAAACTGCGCCACACATGTACAAACAGTAGAATAGTATATAAACCCCAAGGATGGGCCAGGGAGCGACAGTTTGTCCTCCTTTGGTATTCCCCTCCAAGGCATTCTCCTCTCTTCACTCGGTAGCTCCTTCTCAGTACAGTATCAAGCTTAGTGAGTAACTGGGCATCCATTACTCTTCCCCTTCTGACTTCTCCCCCACTCAAGACCTTCTCAGTACTCTCGGGTGCAGGTCAGTTGTTGTCTTCCCCTAGACCTCCTGCAACTAGCTCTCAAGGGCACACGCCTTGGCAGTCATTGCATCAAGTACTGCTGAGGCTAAATTCATATCCATGGCTAAGGCTATCCAACAGGTTATCTGGCTGTGCAATCTATATACTGAACTGGGCCACACACCAATCAAACCTACTGTTACAGGTTACCTTCTAGGCTAACTGTAAAACCTAACAAGATTGCTCCATACTAGCAGGACTGGGAGAACTGATCAAAGAGTGCATGGCCAGCTATGAAGACTTATCGAGGAGCAGAAGAGGCGTGCAAATGCAGAGGCCTATCTGAAAGAAGAATGCCTTTCCAGCGTAACTCGACCTGAGCAAGGACTTGGAGAATGTACAAATGGTCAATGGGAGGTGCCTTCCCAAGAGGATGTGTGCAAGACAAGGACTTGGAGGGAAAGTATCAAGTAGCATTGATGTTACAAGATATAGAGGTACAAGTGATGTCTGAAGGCAAGTACAGGGAGAGTGTCAAGTGAGACGAAGTGGGGTTAGGTTATAACCAAGGGGGTGTTAGGTAGATCAAAGCTAGAGAATATAATGGCAGAGAGGGAACGCCTAAATAGTGTCCCAGAGTTCAATGACAATGTTCCAGAGAATCAAAGAAGACATGCCACGAGGCAGGAGAAGGTTCTAAAGGTACACAGGGATCAAAGAGAAGAAGTGTCAAATGATACAAAGTTCAATGCACATGTTACAAGGTTTGATGAGTCAGAGAGAAGAAGTGGAAATGAATACCGCATGTCATAGGTCTAGAGTGTTCAAGAAAATGAGGCATCTAGGGCGAAGGGTATCGGGGTTTCGGTGAGGCGAAGACTGGGGATAAGCCAGTTTAAGGGGAGTCCTGTGGAGGGAAGTGTCCAGGGATATGAAGAGAGTGTCCAGGAGGACATCGCAGTTGATCCATTGTGGATTCTGAGAGAGTGCTGGCGTTCATCAGCATTCCTTGTGATGTGAAAGTGACAGTAGACAAGATGTCTAGAGCGAGGGAGTTCTCAGAGCATCGGGTGTGACAAAGAAAAAGGTGGGGCCTTAGCATATCGTAACACCTACTACACTTCATGCTGATAACTGATCAGCAATCATGATTGTAACCAATATAAATTTCACCAGCACACAATGCAATTCAAGCTAAAAAATTTAAACACTTGCAATCATATGCAAGATGGTACTATAAATGTTACTGATTGTTGAATGGATGTTATGATGGCTGACATTTTTACAAAAGGCCTAGACCAGGCCAAACAACAACAATTTACCCATGCCCTTGTCCTTCACTAGGCTTGAGAGGGAGTGTTGCAACTCATTGCCAAATAAGGCAAGCATCAGTGTACTACCATATATAGTAATAGGGGCAAGCCAAGGCAAAGGCTCATGTATAACAAAAAAATAATGAGACATGATAAGTCTGACAAGTGTTGAGATATATATGCTTATACATCTACCTGAGATAGGAGAACCCAATTTGATTATAACTACAGTATATAAGCAATGTGATGAGAAATAAAATAGCTAAGAAAGTAGTCCTCACTTCCACTCCCATCTTTCACATGACCTCTTAAGAACTGTACATTGTTATGGAATCAGCATGTAAATGCTTCTACCAAGATCACCTGCTGGAGCAACACTGTTTGCAGGCAACACCTAATGCCTGGTGATGATAGAAATGAGGCAAGATGGAATGAGTATGTCTTAAGTTAACACTAGTCCAGTGCTTAAGCCTGAAGACCAATATGCAACCAAGTGGCTAAGACTGGGAAAACCCAGGCAGAGACACTGGCACTTATATATTATGTCATTTAAAAATACAAGGTATGTAAGTGGTAGATATAAATGGTAACCTTCCCAAGACTATGTGAAAGGAGAAGCCAGAATTGAAGAAGTCTTGTTTTAGATAGAAGATATTGAAGAAGGTTAAGTAAGCAAGTCATGTGATTATGCTTATGTCAGGAAAGCAAAGTGAAATCTTTTAAGTCCCACCCTTAGGGTTCTAAGTGTACAAAGCATAGGAAAGTGAAAAGTAGTGAAAAAGGCTAAGTAAATGATAAGGAAAAAGTAGGGATTTTGTAATGTACATAGCCAATTTGAAAGATGTGATGCACCAAGTGCAATCTAATGCTGTTTCTATTCCATCTACCCTTTTCACATCATATTCCCCCATACATACCAATGAAGAAAGAATGCTAGCCAGAGTGGTCCAGTTTTCTTAGTAACCAATGACTTGACTCCTCTCACCCTTGTCATAATGAGACATTCTTCCAATGATATTGTCTTGGACACACATGTATCCACTGTCATATCTATCAATGTCCACTTTGCTTACAATGGGCTCCTGGCTATATCCAACAGTTCTGTCCTGTTCAATGAACTTCTCACTCTCCACCACATTATCATCCTCCTCTTCCACTTCTGCTGCATCTCAATTATCTGGAACTTCCTCTCTCCCTTATTGTGTCCCTGACCTATCCACTTATAGTTACCCTCATCCTCTAATCCCACATATACATCCTTCTACCTATCTACTCATCAATGATCCCCTTTTCCCCCTGATGATATTTGAGATGAAACTGCTTGGGCTAATATCATTGGCTCCCCATCAGGAGGATACCTTAATTTGTAGAGATATCTCAGTAGTGCTTCAATTGTACTGACAGGGTATTGTTACAATTCATCAGACTTATCATTTCTTTTTCTTTAATAACTAATCCTCCTTATGTTCTATAACTTTCCACCACTTGCTTAAGTCATTGATTCCATCACATTCCATAATATTCTTCCATATTACTATAGTTGTTTGTGCTTGTTTGGCTTTGCAGGCATATATATTCTTTCTTTGCACAACTTCTTCTTTCTCTTAACCTTGATCTACTCAAGCCTAGCTCTAGTATCCCTTGTACATCCTTGCATTAATACTAAAGGCTTTGACTTTATAAGTCCCTTTGAATGTATCTTGACCTTGTCAGCAACTGTCTTGTTGTAGCAAAGGTCTCACTTATACTCTCAACCCTCCAGATATACATCTACCTTGAACCTTAACCCTTGACTGACATACAACTAGAATGATCTTGAGTTTTTCATTCTAGCTTCAAACATAACAGTTGTTTTATCTTCAACAGTGGGTACCACCTTTGGAGCTGGTGACATGAACAAAAAAAGAAAAAGGATTATTTATTCTATATACTCACACCATCTTTTGTTGTATGAATGTATACCATTTTATAAAGGACCATTTTTTGGAAACATCCATATTCATGTGAGATGTAAGAAATCCTAGATTTTTACTTCATTGCCAAGGGAAAGGAGGAACAGTTGCACAGAACCCTGGGGCATAGATAAATATACTGTACTACTTTAATATATTGGGCACTTTTCTGAGAACTTATGTTAACAAAAAATTATTATCTTATTCTATCAAAATTATTATCCTTTTAGCATCAGGTTAAAAAAAAACTATAAACTAATTAGCTAGCTTTAAATGTGTATGACCATTAATAAAGCTCAAATAGCCATTTTTTGACATTTATTCAACTGAACAATTTCATATCTCATTCCTAACCTATTACACTTGATACAAGACATTGCAACCAGATTCCTTACTTGCTAATATTCTTGGCTGAGAAATATTAGCAACATTATTTATAATTATATAATATAAGACTTACAAAGAAGATGTCTGAAAATAATATCCAAAACAAGCTGACACATCTTTTCTTTCTCTTCTTCCTTGTATTGGGAAATCAAACTACCAACTTCTTTCCTTACATTCTCTGATGTTTTAGAGGATTTGTATTCTTGGATTGCAGAACCAATTGAATCTTCAATTCCTTGTTGATGAAGAAAGAAGGAAAGCTCTAGAATCAGAACAGTGTCTATAAATAATAAGTGTGACAAGATAATATAAGATATCATTTAATAAACTTACCAATGCCAATCCTGAGGGCTTCCTTCCATGCATTAAATGGAAGATGAATCTAAGGCAAATTTGAGATTGAATAACTTGACATCAATTGTTATACTCTTGATTGTAAACCATAAATTTTCTTTTTCTCAATTCTATCCTAAAATAATATATAAGTTTGATAATTTTTATATAAAATTTTCTCACTTTAACTTCCAACAACTATAAATATAAAATTAATACAATCAATTATTATTATTGTAGTTGGGTAAGTAAACAAACCCCCTGCAAAAAAATAAATTTTATATAATTGAAAATATATATCCATACCATCTTAGTTTAGGTTAAATATAAATCAAAATTCAAAACAAGTTTGAATAAACAGAAACTCACATTCTAAATTTTTAAAATCAAGAAGATTCTTTTTCAAAAAAAAAAAAAGCAATACATACTACCTAAAATCATAAAAACAAATTGATATTTAGTCAAATTATATGAAATAAAATAACCTACACTCTACAAAAAAAGATCAGCTTGGATTACAATTAAGTCT
>JBBPUN010000387.1:0-13897 GCA_038094715.1 Heimioporus punctisporus | reverse complement strand
CTCCCCTTTGACTTCTCCCCCCTTCAAGACCTGTTACAGTACTCTTGAAGGCAGGTCATTGGTTGGTCGACCCTTTACCTCCTGCGAAAGCTCTTTAAGGGCATACGCCTTGCAGGTCTCTGCATCACTGCTTGGACCATCCTCATTAAAACGAAGGACCAAACATTTAAAGTGACCAAACAATGGTTCGCCTTAGTCCGAAATCAGTACAACGCTGTAATAAAACATTGGCGCTCTGATGCAGGGGGAGAATATACCTCCAAAGCTTTTACTGAATTCCTCAAGGACAATGGTGTGAACATCCAGCAGTCCGCCCCTTATGCTCATCAGCAAAATGGAAGAG
This sequence comes from Heimioporus punctisporus, assembly GCA_038094715.1. NCBI lineage: Eukaryota > Fungi > Basidiomycota > Agaricomycetes > Boletales > Boletaceae > Heimioporus > Heimioporus punctisporus. The sequence continues at coordinate 13,554 of JBBPUN010000387.1, read as the reverse complement.
CAGAGCGCTTAATTCATACTCTAATGGATAAAGCACAGGCTATGCGGTTACATGCTTGCCTACCACCTTCATACTGGGAATGGGCCCTGCTTCATGCAACCCACATTTACAATAGGACCCCCCAAGCACACCTTCATTGGGATACACCCCTTACACTACTTCAGGGGAAGAAACCTTCAATTTCTCACCTATGTGTCTTTGGTTGTGGTGCCTATGTGCATATACCAGAAGAAAGAAGAGGCGGAAAACTGCAACCTAAATCACAGCTCATGATCTATCTTGGTGTCGCTCAAGGAAGTGATTCAAACTATCTATTCATGAGCCCTAACAACGCTTTGGTCACCTCTGCTCATGCTATCTTCAATGAAAATCTCTTCCCTAGATGCCCTGGATTGAAACCTCATCTACCACACTCTGGTCCTACACCCCCAGTTCACACACATGATAATGATGATGAGGGTCACTCCTCAGATTCAGATTCTACTCTCTCTGATTGGGAATCTGATGCAGCACAGCCTGCTCCCCGATCCTCCTCTTCACCAATCAGGCCTGGTTCTCCTGTACAAGATGAACCTGGAACTCCTCCACGGACCCCTAGTCCTATCCCTCCGGCTCCACCTCAAACACCTCCCTCCAATCATCCTCCTCCTATTGGACCCCCTGCTTTACCCAGGCGCAGTGAACGCTTATGCAACCCACCTACATGCCCTGGCAATGTCTATGGAGAAAAGCGTCACCCCCTCAAACAATTGAAGGATATTGAAAGTGCTACCAAATGGAAGGAGCTCATAGGTGAAAAGTCTGGTCCCTCTCAACCTACACTGGAACCTACTATCCCTGGTGGACTACCTACTGAGGACTCAGAGGCTGAAATAGAACGCCTCACCAGTGAAGGGGGAGATGCATTGGTTTCCTACCTTTGTGAATGCGCCATTCCACACCCATTAGCTTTTGGTGCCACCCCCAACCTGAGAGAATGGACATTCCATGACATCCTGAAACTCCCTGAACAAGAGCGAAAGGACTGGCTTAAAGCCTGTGAGGAACAACTCCAAATGCTCAAAGATTGCAAGGTCTATGAAATTGTGCCACGCCCACAGCACAGAAAAGTAATCAAAAATTGTTGGGTATTTGATCAAAAATCAGATGGTCGTAAACGTGCCTGCCTGGTAGCCAAAGGTTTCTCTCAGGTTGAAGGCCTAGACTTTGACCAAGTCTTTTCCCCAGTGGTCAGATTTGAAACTATGCACTGCATGTTGGCACTTAGTGCCCTAAACAACTGGTACATCACAGGATTAGATGTAAGATCTGCCTACCTATATGGCAAACTGGATGAGGAAATCTACATGAAGTTTCCTGAAGGTTTCTTGCCACCTGAACACAAAGGCAAAGTTCTCCGCCTATTACATGCACTCTATGGACTCAAGCAAGCTGGCCTAGCCTGGTGGAAAGCTTTAGACAAGTCTATGGCGGATTTAGGCTTCAAGTGTCTTAAAACTGATGCTGGCCTCTTCATTTATCACAAAGGAACTAATATAATACTAGCAATAGTCTATGTTGATGACGCCCTTTTCTGCGGACCTAATCAAACCTTTGTAGACAAGGTTAAGGCTGCATTCATGAGGAAATGGGAATGTCGAGACCTTGGGGAACCCTCTGAATTCCTCAGGATGAATATCAAATGCAAAGGTCAAACTATCCAGATAGACCAATGCAATTATCTTGAAAAGGTCATTGAAAGATGTGGTATGCAAAATGCCAAAGCCGCTCCTACACCTCTTCCACAGGGTTATTACCCTTTACCAAGTGAACTTCCAGTCCAACCTGAGTTATGGACACATTTCCAAACCGTGATTGGATCACTACTTTACCTAATGATTGGGACTCGCCCTGATATTTCGTATGTGGTTACTCAACTTGCTCAAATGTCTGCAAATCCTTCAAAGGAACATCTTGATCGTGCCTTATATATATGCCGTTATCTGATTGGCACACGTGATTATTGCATCACCTACAATGGATCTAGTGACAAAGGCTTAATCGCCTGCACTGATGCAGATTGGGCTCAAGATCCCATCACCAAACATTCTCAAACTGGCTTTTATATCAAAATGGCCAATGGTGTGTTCCTGTGGAACTCACACCTTCAAAAGTCCACAGCTGTCTCCTCCACTGAAGCTGAATATATGGCACTCAGCGATTGTTCGCACCAATGCATGTGGATTCACCATATGATGGGCGAATTAGGCTACAAGCTGAATCGAGTACCCATCTGTGGAGACAACCAAGGTAGCCTCTTTATGGCGCAAAACCCAGTAATTGAATGCCGCAACAAACACATCGATGTCAAGTACCACTTCATACAAGACGCAGTTCTGTTGCACAAGTTAATAGAGCTATTCTATATCCCAGGGACTGACAACCCAGCGGATATGTTCACAAAGAACCTTGGACATGTCAAGTTCAAGAAATTTCACTCACAACTTGGATTGGAGTTTTACTCCTAGTATTCCCCTCTATTAAATGATGCTTTTAGTACAATGTACCAAGCAAGGGGGAGTGTTGAACGGAACACTTAGTATACAAACTTAGTTAGTAGTTCACACAATACTTTACTATAAAAGATGTAACTCTTAGCTGAGTTTAAATCTTAAGTCTCTTGACCCTGACTTTCATCATCGACCCTGACAAGGAGTCCCTCGACAATTAAACAGGTATGTGCTGAGTCCTTTCCTAGATAGTGCACTTGCAACACTACATTCAACTCAATGAACGTAACAATAAGAGACACATCAGGGACCATCTGATCCACCAAGAGTACCAGACAGCCAGGACAGTATTCACCAGCAAGGTAGAGAAGGTAAAGCTGGACCATTGGAATGAGTACCTGGAAGAGACAGACACTCACAGCATATGGATGACTCACAAATATCTCAAGGATAAGCCATCCAACCATTTTACCTCCTGCATCCCCACCCTATGAAAAACAAACACTGACCAAATGCCAACAGACCAAACCAACCACAAGAAAAGCGCACTCCTCCACAGAGCCTTCTTCAAACCCACCCAGCAACCCAACCCCATGGAAAATGAAGCAGCATACCTAGAACCAGTCTGCTCATTCTCCAACATCACAAACAACCAAATAAAATAGGCAATAGGGAAACTCTCTCCCTATAAAGCCCCAGGTCCAAGTGGAATTTGCAACATAGTCTTCATAAAAAACACTGACGCACTCACACCCCATCTAGGACCTATCTTATGGGCCACTTTCAATCTTCAATGGTACCCACAACAATGGAAAGTATCAAGAACTGTGGTCCTACAAAAACCAGGACAACCAGACTACTTGCTACCCAAAGCATATCGCCCCATCGCCCTCCTAGAAACCATGGCCAAAATACTTTCATCCTGCATTGCTGACAACCTGACTTACATAGCAGAAAAGCATGGCTTACTCCCAGAAATGCATTTTGGTGGCCATCCTGGAGAACCATGGTAGACTCACTACACCTACTCACAAAGTTCACCCACAACGCTTGGGCACACCCCCATGAAAAGTATGTCTCAATGCTCTTCCTAGATGTAAAAGCTGCATTCCCTAGTGTCATCACAGATCAACTTATTCACAACATGCACGCCCATGGAATACCAAAGAAATACACCAATTGGTACCTACGTTGACTAGAAGGCCAGACGACAACTCTCATGTTCAACAACTTTGTCTTAAACCCATTCAACATACCCATAGACCTAGACCAGGGCTGTCCCATATCCCCAGTAGCTTTTCTTTTTTATAATGCCCCACTAATAGAATGAGCAGGAAAACAAAAGGACCAGCTAGGCCTAGGATTCATAGATGACACCGCCTACATTGCAAGAGGCACATCATGTGAGGAAGTGAATCAAAAACTCAAAAACTTGATGGAAAAAGAAGAAGGTGCATTAGAGTGGAGCACCTTGCACCACACCGAATTCAAGCTTGACAAGACAGCCCTTATCTGCACCTCATGCACCCGCCAACCCAACCCAAATCAAAAAGGTAAAATCATTTCCACCCCCCGCCCGTCCATAACCATCCAAGGTACAACCATCGAACCATTTCCTACTTACAAGTTCCTAGGAGTCATCATAGACCAAGAACTCCGATTCAATGCCCATGTGGTGTATGCAATCGGAAAAGGCGCAAGGTATGTACTCGCTAGCAAGCAACTAACCAGACCCTCCAGAGGTGCAAAGGTCCTAATGGTGAAAAAGCTGTATGAGGGGGTAGCAATCCCTAAAATGCTGTATACAGCTGACATCTGGGCCACCACCCACCTAAAACATGAAAGGTCAGAAAAGCAAAAAGGATGGGGCATGAAGGGATGAGGAAAAAAGATCGAGACAATACAAAGACTTGCAGCCCTGGCCATCACAGAGGGCATGTGGTCAACCACCACCAATATACTCTTTGCTCACGCTGACCTCCAACCCATCCCAGTTCTCCTATACCAGCACTGCCACAATGCAGTGTTAAGGATCGCCATCCTACCCCCCTCACACCCCCTGTGGAAGCATGCCATCTCAGCTTTACGCAACTGCTGTCATCACAATCTCCCCTCCACCACCTTCTCCAATCTTTCCCCCTTTCCCCCAGATCCTTCGAAGCCATCCAACCCACCCAATTCAACCCCAAATGGTTGCCCCCCATAAACATTGAAATCAAAACCAAAGAAGAGGAAATCCGTCAAGACCTCGAGGCTGAAGACTAGCAGGATGTGGTCATCTACTCAGATGGATCAGGACATGATGGGAAAATTGGCAGAGTGGTGTTAATCCGTCACAGAGGAAGACAAGTATCCAGTCTTCATTTCAACCTAGGAGCTGACATGGATCACACAGTCTATGAAGGAGAACTGATTGGCATGATACTAGTGGCAGAACTCCTATGAATATCCCCCCATCTCAAAACAGTCTCACTCACACTAGACAACAAGGTGGTGATTCTCACATCCAAATCTTTCTCCTCTAAACCTGGCTACTACCTAATTGACATTTTCCACCAGACCATCAGTGCCGCTCTCAAAAAGCACCATCTCTGAAAACTCACCATTAGATGGATATCAGGACATGCAGGGATACCAGGAAATGAGGAGGCAGATAAAGAAGCGAAAGAGGCAGCCTCAGGTAACACCACTGACCCAATGCTGCTACCCAAACAGCTCCAGAACCGGGAAGCCCAACTCAAAGCCTTCCCAAGAAGCAAATCTACAGCAAAACAGCACCTCACCTCATGGGGAAAACAACTGCAAAACAGCATCTTCCAGACCTTAAGAAGAGCCGAATACATTACATTCCTAGATCCTTCTCTCCCATCAACTAAATTCCTAAAACTAACAGCTGACATCCCACATCAACAGGCCTCCTTCATTTTCCAACTGTGTTCTGGTCATGCACCCCTTAATGCACACCTCTACAGAATATGAAGGTCACCAACACCCAACTACCCGCACTGCCCAGGGTACAAGAAAACCATCATCCACTTTCTAATCTTCTGCCCAAACCACATGAAACACCAAACAAAGCTAATCAATGCAATGAAATGGAAGGCCAAGGACCTCAGCACCTTACTAGGAAGTGCAAAAGAAATAACAGCAATGCTAAATTTCACTCACAACACAGGGCACTTTATGTAAACTTTCGGTAACCTGAGACCACCTAAGAACAACTGCTGACGCACATCCAACAGAGCCACTGAAGAATACTAGAAGAGGCTGAGATGGTTAGTCCCTACCTCCCATAGTGTAGTTGTGAAAAGGGGAACATGATTTGTTCTCCCAAGGGACCCTGTAACAAGTAGACAGTCATCTGCAACAGAAGCAGGCGAGGTGGTATCGAGGATGATTCGTGGCCAAGGGTTGAATGTCGCTGGCACCATTCCACATGACTTTGACTCTTTGTAGTGCTGCTTCTTCGTCGGGGGATAAGGGAGAGGAAGATGTGGATGGGGATCGAGGTGTGGTTGTAGGCACCTGTTCATTAAGTTCTCGAAGGTAATGGTCGATGTCACCTAAAAATTCTCCAATTTCCATTTGATAAAAGACGTTGTTGAGCCTGACGCACATGGCATTGGCAAGGGAGTGAACATGGCTGCATAAGAAGACTAGGTTGGCAGTGGCAGAGGTAGCAGTAGCACAAGGGTCTGTGTATTAAATAATTGAAAGAAGGGTGAGGTATGTCGAGTGGAGAGAGAATAAGGGCGAGTTGACGTCTAAGTATGATTGAAGGGGAACAGCAAACTGGGGGTCCTGGAGGAAATACTCCATAGATCGGATATACATCTGTGGGGGAGGGGTTTCTCTGAGGTGGTGAGTGATAACAGGGACGTCTACCGAGGTGATGGGGATGTGTGCTAGACGTATGGGTCTAGAAGGGGTTGAGGCAAGGGACACAGGTTCTGGGGTGGCAGGTCTGGTGGGTTCGCGAGATGTGTCATCTAGGACGAGGGAAGTAGTGAGGTCAGATGGGGAGGAGATGGTGGAGGATGCGGCGTAAAGGTTGGAAAGACGTGGGTCGGTCATGGTGGTTGTGGTTTAAGAAGTTCAGTGAGGGTGGGGGGTGAAGATTTTGGGATGAAGTCTTTTATAATCATTGATGGTTTCCTGGGCGTGAGATAATTTCCTTTTCAGGGAGCCAGGAGTCTTCTTTGGCTGTGTATCCTTTCCATTGGATCAGGAAGGAGCAGTGGTTGGGGGTTCCGCGGTGGTGTATGATCTTCTCGATTTCATATTCCTCTTCATCCACAATAAGGTCAGGTGGTGGGGATGGGAAGTTCAGGCTGTGTACATCGTTTTTGCGATAGGAGGATAAGAGGGAGATGTGGAAGACTGGGTGGATCTTCCATTCTTTCGGGAGATGGAGGCGGTAGGAAATGGGAGACAAGACTTCTGTGATGGTAAAAGGTCCTTCCCGTTTGGGCGTGAACTTGGACGAGGTGAGGGACCAATGGAGATTTCTGGCTTCAAGCCATACTTTGTCGTTTCGTTTGAACAGAGAGAAAGATTTGGTAGTTCTCACCTTCATGACCTGCCTGGTGAGTTCATGGGCGGCTAAGGCTTCCTCTCGTGCAGCTGTAAGGGTGGTAAGGTGGGTTTGGATTGCCAGGATGTTGGTTTTGGTGATTACAGAAGGGAATGGTCGGAGTTCATATCCTAGCATGAGGAAGAATGGGGATTTGCCGGTGACAGAGTGGGGTCAGTGATTATGTGCGAATTCCACATGGGAGATTAGGTTGGACCATGAGGTGGGGTTGTTGTGGCAGTAGATGTGGAGGTAGGTTTTGACTTCTTGATTAACACGTTCCGTCTCTCCATTGGTCTGTGGGTGGTAGGTGGTCAAGAGGGTGAGTTTGTATTTTAGGAGTTTCGCTAGTTCTTTGGTGAACTCAGAGGCGAATTGGGGACCACGGTCGGAGATGATGGTGTTGTATAGTCCAAATCAGGTGTAGACTTTGTGAAAGAAGAGGTTTGCGATTCCTTCCACGGTCACCATTTTCTTTGTAGGGCATAGAATCACCCCCTTTGTAAGCCCATGGTCAACCATGACCAAGAGGGAATCAAAGCCGCTGGAAAGGGGGAGGTTGGTGATGAGGTCACAGGAGATTTGTTGGAATGGGTGGGAACAGGAGGAGGGGATTGGCGTGAGGGAGGGTGTGGTTGGATGGGTATTTGCCTTGTGTTGTTGGCACAGGGCGCAGCCTGAAACATAAGATCAGATGTAGAAGGCAAGACCAGGCCACCAGAAGTCAGCTGAGACTAGTTGGCGGGTTTTCAGGAAGCCAGGGTGACCAGTGGAGGGATAGTCATGACAGCGGGAAACTAGGGAGTGGCGAAGTGAGGGGTCATTTGGGACGTAGGTGCAACCTTTATAGGAAAGTACACCAGCATCATAGTGCCAGTCAGAGAGTCAGGAGCAAAGGGTGGAGGGGGTTTCATCGTCGAGTGCTTGTAGAGCGTCAAGGACCAGGGGATCGGAGACAGACGATGCAGCAAGTTTTTCCGAAAGGGTGGAGTCAATCATATTGATAAAGAGGGAGTGTGGGAGGAGAGTGGTTCCAGTATTATTGATGTGGTTGGGGGTGAGGTTGGGACATCTGGAGAGGGCGTCAGGAGCAGAGAGGAGTTTTCCTGGAACGTGGATCATTTTTAAGTAGAAGTCTGAGAGGTCAAGGAGCCATCGGGCTTGTTGTCGATTAAGATTTTGTGGTTGTCTAAAGTAGGTGAGGTTTTTATGGTCTGTGAAGACCTGGACTGGGAACAGGGATTCATGTAAGTAGTGTCACCACATCTTTAAGGCTCGAATCACGGCGAGGAGTTCTCTGTCATATATGTTATAATTCCTTTCTGCGTCTCTGAAGGACTGCAAGAGGTAGGAGCAGGGATGCCACTCACCATTGATGTCGGTTTGGAGAAGAACTCCTCCAGAGGCAAATTTTGAGGCATCAGTGGCAATGGCAAAGGGGCGGGCTGGGTCTGGTAGAGAAAGAACAGGGGCAGATAGGAAGGTCCTTTTGAGTGAATTGAAGGAAGTTTGTTAAAGGGAAGTCCAATGCCAGGGTTGGGTTTTTCTTGTAAGGTCGAGAAGGGGGCGTGCGAGTGTGGTGAAGTTGGGGATGAACTTCCTGTAAAGGTTGGCGAATCCCAGGAAAGACCTTACGTCCTTGAGCTTCTAGGGGGTAGGCCAGTCAGTGATCCCTGCGAGCTTGACAGGGTCCATGGCTAGCTGTCCAGGTTTGACGATCATTCCTAAGTAGTCAACTTCTGTGGCGGCAAACGTGCATTTCTCAAGTTTGAGATGGAGGTCTAACTCCTCCATCTGTTGGAGAACTTGTTTTGTCTGTTCGTCATGGATGTTCTTGTTGGAAGAGAAGATGAGGAGGTCGTCCATATAGATGACTAGCCATCCTTCGGTGATCATGTCCCGGAAGGAATCATTCATGAATTGTTGGAATGTCACCGGGGAGTTGGTGAGTCCAAAGAACATGACAGTTGGTTCAAAAATCCCTTTATGGGTGATGAAGGCTGCTTTCCATTGATCACCCTCCTTAATATGGACATTATTGTAGCCCCATCTCACGTCAAACTTGGTGAAGAGTTGGGCTCCCTTGAGTTGGTCAATGAGATCTGAGACGAGAGGTAGGGGGTATGCGTTGCGAACAGTGTGTTCATTGAGGTACCTATAGTCCTGACAGGGTCTTAGTTTGCCATCTTTCTTCTTGATGAAGAAGAAAGGGGACGCTTGAGGGGATTTGGAAGGTCTAATCTTGCCAGAAGCTAGGTTCTCATCAAGGAATTCCTCAGTAGCCTTTCGTTCGTCCTCAGTAAGGGGGTATACCTTGCCTACCTTTGGGGAGAAGGAGTCATCGAGTTGAATAGCGTGGTCATAAGGGCGAGATGGAGGGATGTGGTCTGCCGATTCCTTGGCAAAGACCAAGGAGAACATAGTGAATTCGATGGGGAGTTTAGGAGGGGGTTTTCTTTTCTCAGCATCTATAGCGAGTTTGGTGGTGGTGGTGAAAGTGGAGATGACGGCTGGGGTAATGCATTGAAAGCGGGCACCGTGTTTGATGACCCGGTTGCACTGGTATTGGAGGAGGTTAACATCTGGGTGAAAATGCCCCATGGTCTGACAGTCTAGGAATTCATAAAGTTTCTCGTCATAGACTACGTCAGTGTCAATGTGTCAGATTATGTGAGGGGGAGGGGGTGGTGGGGAAGTGAGCTTGGTAGCTTTTCATAGTTCATCGTGGAAGCGCTGGTTGTTTAGGGAAGGGGTTTCGTCGAGTTTCGTAGAAATAGATATCGTTTTGGTTTTCCAGTCTATGAGTGGGTTGGTTTTTCTCAGCCATGGCATTCCTAGAATGAGATTACTGCTTCCACAGTTCATGACGTAGAATTTGACCTTCTGGTGAAGGCCATTGATTCAGAGGAATAGGGTAGATGTGAATTTAATTTTTCCTGTTCTATTATTGGAGTTGTCTACATTGACAATGGGAATAGGTTCAGGGAGTCGTTCCTTAGGCAGTTTGTGTTTGTTGACAAAGTCCCAGTCTATGCAACATAGATCGGCTCCAGAATCGATGAGGGCAGTGGTTTTGATGTCTTTGAGAGTAGAGGTAGATGCAACTACTGAGAGGGGAAGATGTATATTCTTCTGAGTCAAATCAGCTACAAATACATGAATGGAGGAGGGAGTCTGCATCAAGTCAACCCCTCCTTTCAAAAATCCATGGTAGACACCTTAGCTATCTTAGCTTCGGTGGTTTCTTTGTCATTGTCTTCAATCTTGATAAGATTGGGGATCATTTCAGATTGTTCTACCTTCTGGACCTTCTTGTCCTTGGGTATCTTCGTTTTGGCCCCTCCGTTGTTGGTGGAGAACAAGGGGCAGGCAGACAAGAGATGTCCTTTCTTCCTACAGTGGAAGCAGAGACCTTCAGATACACATCACTTACGTTTTTCGGCAGTCAGTTTAGGGATGCGGATGGCGTCAACATCCATGGCATTGAGGTCTTTGGTGGTTGATGAGGGAGTGGTGGAATGGGTGAGAAGACGGGTTTGGGTCCGATGGGTGCAGTTCCCGAGTTCTTTCATTCGATTATAGACAGTCTGGAAGTGGATCGCCTTGTCATACCATTCTTTGATGGTAGTGGAGATAGTATCCATGGAATATATTCGTTCCATGAGGCGACAGGGTAGACCGGCAGTGAGGAGGTTGATGAGGATGGAATCCTCTTGGATGCCCGAGAGGGCAACTTTGTTTTGGAACTCCGCTAGGTATTCATTAAGCTGAGCTCCATTTGAGATGGTGGTGGTGGTGAACCAAGAGATGGCGTCATTCTTGGTGTCGTGAGTTTTAAATGTTTTGTTAAAGGCAGAGATAAAGTCTACCCAAGTTCCAAAGGATGGGGTAGTAAGGGAGAAGGCGTTGCACCTAAGGGTGTTGGCCCATGTGGCTGCAAGTTCTTCCGTCATATGGGAGAGGGCATAGGCTATCTTTTTGTCCAGGGTGTTGTAGACAACTTTGTTGACGAGGAGGTAGGATTGCATGGTGATGAGCCATGCTTCAGCTTTCTTTGGGTCGCCGTTGAAAGGCTTTGGGGTTCCGAGACGAAGTTCAGTGGGTTTGGTAGTCATGGTGGGTGGTTGTGGAGGAAATGTGTGGAGTAGGGGTGGTAAGGGGTTATGAGCTGGGGGTAGCCCAAATGGGAATGCTCTAGAGACTGGTGTAGGTGATGGTGGTGTGGGGACGTGTGGGATGGTCAAAGAGGTAGAAAATTTGTTGGAGAGTTGTTGGGTATCGTCTGGTTCAGTGCGAACTTCGACGTCAGAGGAGTCCTCATAGGGCAAGGACGATGAAGAGTCCGGTTCGGAGTGGTCAGAGGTGCTGAGGTTAGGCCTCCACAAGGGTGGTGGGGAAGAAATGGTGGGCGGTACAACAGAGGTAGCCCATCAGGAGAACCTTGATCTTTTGTTATGCTCGAAGGTCGAACATAGGACTCGAAAGATCCTGGAGTTCAAGGTCAAGGGTTTCGGGTGAAAGCATACCAGAGAGAGTCAAAGAGAGACCTTCAACGCAACAAAATGGTTGCTGCTAAGGCCAAGTGGAATGTTCAAGTGTACGTCCAGACATCAAGGAGTTATAGCCTTTAAGAAGGTAGATGGATTCAAGGTACAAACTACAGGAGGGAGACTCGAGTAGATCAAGGTTAAAGAGAAAGAGAGGAACATAGGATGAAAGGGTATATATACCCAGAGAGACAAACATGAGTGAACAAATGAAGTAAGCGAAAGGAAGTTCATGGAAGGTGAAGGAAGTGATGACCAAGCAAGTGACAGAAACGAGAAGAAGTTGATGGAACGATTAGTCATCACAGACGAAAAGAAATGATAAGTCCAAAAGTAGACAATCAAAGAAGAAATCGTAACAAGAAGAAATCATAACACTCCTACCCAACCCAAAACTGGGTGATGACTCCAAGACTCAACCATCTTATGAAGATCTGCAGAGATCTCACCAGAGCACAGCCCAAACATCTATGGCTGGCCATGGGCCACTATCCATTAGCCTTACTTAGACCATCCCCCACCCACCAATGTAAAAACCAACCCAAACACAACATAGCTCCTTCCCAAACCCCCCCATGATGTTGCATCACAGCCCGTGGGCTACCCCCCTACATACAGATAAGACCAGTTCACCCACCATACTATAGACCCTAGAATACCCCCCATTTGTACAATGTCCGGCAAAGAGCATGCTGCTCTACAGGACAATAAACAAGAAACCAAAAAAAAAAAGATCAGATCACATTCCATTAGATCTTTATCAAGATCTCAGTATACTCCTGTTCTTATTTCTGTCAATCTATCTTTACTTACTTCTCTTATATCAGTCATCTTTCTTCTTCATTCTCATGTCATCTTATTCTTAACTGTTCATTCTCACTATTGACACTTTACTCTGTGTCCTGTTGTTATAATTCATTGGACTAATCATTTCTTTTTCTTCTTCAATGACTAATCCCTTCCATCACATTCCGTAGTATTCCATCATTTGCTTAAGTCATCGATTTCTTCACATTCCATCAGGTTCCATTATATTACTTCATATGTTTATGCACATTTGTTCTTTTGGATATAAATACCCTTTCCTTGTGCATCTCTCTTCTTCTTCTTAACCTTGATCTACTCGAGCCTAGCTCTAGTAACCCTGTACCCCTTTACCTTGAATAAAGGTCCTTGTCTTCGATAAGACTTAAAGCGTTGCTTTGAAACGCCTCTTGACTTTGCCAGCAACCGTCCTGTTGCATCATAAGTCTCTCTTGAACTCTACTTGGACACTACGGGTACGATTCTTACCCAGAACCTTTGATCCTTCATACTAGACCTTGTCGAGTCCTACATCCCATCTATGGATGTACAGTAACACCTGTGATGCTTGGCTATGCATTGATGCACAGACCATTGTTACTTGTTATGTACTTCTTGTATAGTATTTAAGATGTCAATACATTGCCAGAGGACTTTAGTTTGTCCTCTTGGTCTTTCCTCTTCAACCAAGGGCAGATTCATCCTTTATCTTCCCTTTGTTTCTACTCAGATAGTGGCTTGTGATCTTCATCGGTTGCAGAGTCACTTCACCAACAGCCTCCACCACCCCACAAACAAGCACACCCTATTATGGATTACCTTCAAGGTTAACCATAAAACCTAACTGAAATGCTTCACACTAGCAGGACAAAGAGATACTGATCAAAGAGTGCATGACCAGCTATGAAGACTTATCAAGGAGTGAAAGAGACATGCAAATGCAGCAGTCTACCAAAGCAAGGAGTGCCTTTCAGGTATCTAGGACTTCAGACAAGGGCTCTGAGGATGGACAATTGGTCCAGACAACAAGGGATGTCTTTCCTAAGAGACAAATGTGAGACAAGGTCTTGGAGTGAGAGTATCGAGTACAAAGTGGGGATTGCAAGGTTACAAGATATAAGAAGATACAAGGAGATGCCTA
>JBBPUN010000386.1:0-13974 GCA_038094715.1 Heimioporus punctisporus | reverse complement strand
CCCGAGGCGTCCTGCGACGGGCTGTGCTAAGTTCTGTAAGAAGATCATTTAAGCTGATCCACGTCGATGAACGGAATCAAAATGATTTACCATCAACAGCACGGTTAAACTCGAGTGCACGCACGTCACCGACGAGCACATACTCTTTTCGGATGATACCATCTTCTTCGGATTCGCCAGGAATGATCGACCCCTCGGTAGATAGCGGCTTGAGTGCAGGCCGAGGTTTGTCGTTTTCGGCAACCTGATCTGGTTCTACGTCAGCTCGGATTTGGACGGGTTCCAGCCACTTCGGAGAGGCCTTGTCACGCAGCGAGGGTGGGCTGTTTTTGGCAAGTTAGAGGTAGGATGCTGGGAAACATGATATGGTACCTTTGGGAAGACGGACCAGGAATCAACACAGGAACTGCGTCTTCCGACTCCCTTCTCCGAAAGTGAAATTTACTTGGGGGAATCATTGCCTTTGGGTCGAGCACTTCTGGGGGGATTACCTTGTGGTGTTCTGGGATTTTACCGCTGACTGGATCGTCGTCTTCCTCTGTCTGTATACTGGGAGCGGCAGCAATGGCGGTAGGGCGTGATGGGGGTTCGGGGGCTGGACGGGGAAATTTAGATTTCGCGAGAGCTTCGCTCTTGAAGAATTCTTCAAAACTAGCACGTTCCACTGGCCGGCGTCTTAGGAGGGCACGAATGAGGTCTTTGATGTCAGAGGGTATGGGCTGTGGCTCTTCCGGTTTCGCAGATGTAGAGTGTGATTGAGGCGCACGCGAGCTCTCCTCGTCGGGAAATTTAACACCTTTGGAACCTTCAATCTTCTTAAGGAGCTCGACGTGATTCTGCGCGCGAAAAGGCGGTTTCCCTATACACATCTCGTATAATACAGCACCGACGCTCCAAAGATCCGCTTTGGCATCGTATTTCTCATAACGCAGGATTTCGGGTGCCATGTACAACCTAGAACGATCTAAGTATTTCACCAGTACTAACCTGGAGGACTTACGGAGAGCCACAGAGCGTCTCCGCCATCATCGCATTGGGGAGGGAGCGTGCGAACCCAAAATCGGCAACCTTGAGAATTGGCACACCGACAGGGTGTCCTTTTGCCAGCTCTTCCGGAGGGGCTGGGTTCAGAAGTAAATTCTACGTTCAATTAGGCGGAAGTGAGGGGGAAAGACAGGGAAAGGCTACCTGTGGCTTGATATCTCGATGGATGAGATTTCTAGTCCTCAAGAACTTGAGTGCTCGCGCTATCCGACGTCGTCATCGCGCGTGGGACAACAAGTGAACAAACGCACCTAGCTGGCGCAAAAAACTACGAACGACAATCTCGTCGAGGCCACCAGACCTTGGATGTGGGTAGTATTGCAGGGCAGCTCCGGGAGTGGGAGAGTACTCGAGACCCTCGACGCGACCGCGCTTCTTGATGTAGTGGGTGAGGTCTCCGCCTGCGCAATACTCCATGATGAGGAATATGTTCCGCTCTGCTCGCTGAATGGGTCGTGAGACCACGACGAGGACGAGAGATGGATGAAATGCCACGCACGACAATGTCGATCAACTTGGTAATATGGCGGTGGGACAATGACTTGAGGATTTCGATTTCGCTTTGGAGGTTGTCGAGGAGTTTCGCGTTGAGGATATCTTTTCGAACGGACTTGATTGCGACGGTCTGGTGTGTTTCCTGATAGACGCCAACGGAAAGTGAGTAAACGATGCGAAAGAGGAGCGTGATGCGTACCTCGTGGTATCCTTTGTACACGGTAGCAAAACTTCCTTTACCAATGTCGCTCACGATCACGTACGGGCGAGCTTCGTCGTCGTCTGCTCGTCTGGAAGTAGACTTGTCGCTGGGGGCCATGCTTGGAGTGCGCCCTGCTACGGGCGGTGGATGCATTGGCATGTGATGTGGATGGTGTTGGTAAGAGAAAGAAAAGAAAGAGAACGTCGGAGGATTTGCTTTTTGGCTCGGCTTGCTAATTAGCTACTTTGCAGGGGTCTCTCCGACGAAGCTGCCATCATCAGCTGCACTTGCTTTTTTTGGAAACCTGTTCCTCCCAACCACGAGGTATGACTAAGCAGCCATATATGACTCATCGTATAACGAATCTCTCCATTAGAGTCGCACTGGTACAAACGGCCGTCATCAAAAGCCAGCAGAGCATCAAAGTCGACTAGTAAACGAGACGGATCACCATCAACTCCCCTCTGAATGCTATCAGGCTCCAGGTATCCAACGGGCACTTTTTTTCCAGGTCCAACCAACGGTTTGCCACTTGACCTTGTCGAACTTGGACTGTTATCACGGACGAGCGGATCGACGAACCGACTCGACTGTCGGTCTCTGTTCTCCAAAAACAAAGAACGACCCACTCGTTCAGTGGACAGAGGACGAATCCGCGTTCGGAGAGCCGAAGATGTGAAATGACGATTCAGCAAATTATCTAAACTTGCTACCAGTCGGGTATCCAGATATCCAGCGGTACTATCGTAGGTTAGAATGTCGAGATCGACCATACGTGGTCCAAAACACGCGCCCGGCGCTCTGGCGATGGCCGTCTCAATTTCTTTAACGACGAAGTACTTCCAATGGGACATGTTCGTTTCTATCTACGACGATCTGTAAATTCCGAGAAGAGCAGGATGGCAGAAAAGACACATACAAGCACAATCGGCAAACCGAGATTGGTCCGCGACGTACATCTACGTAGAAACTGGGATCCACGACCGACACACGGATGTTTTCTGGTAAATCCCCGAGCACGAACATTGACTGCTCAAGGAGACGCAACGTGGTCTCGATATTGGCGGATCTATTTCCAAGGTTCTAACCCAACGCGATAGCGACGGAGTGTGAGGTGGACCGGTCGCTGTCCTCTACGTTCGTCCGACCGAGACAAACAGGTATGTGTGTCGTAGGAATGGTCGTTCCATCGGGTGAAAAAATGTTCGGATAGTCGTCTTGTCATCGGGTCATTTGTAGTTGAGCGGACGCGGTGAGCGACAAAGCGTTTGGTTTTGAGAGTTAGACGATCACTGTCCTCCGAGTCTGTCGTGTATCCGAGGACGTGGCACGCGACAGCTGATACGAGGGCCTCTATGGTCCTGCCTCATCCGATTCGGTTGCACGCACCCGCTCAATGATCGATGTCAAGAGCGCGAGGAACGGGAACGGCCCGTTCACCCGTTGAACAAGTGGGCGGGTCAACTAGTAAGTAATGCCTATTGTGTCCAACACCTATATAGTCAAACGGATTATGCAATCAGGATTCAACACAAGAGCCCTTGAAACTATTTACAGCCCCCCTATTGCTGGCATCCCAACCTGTGGACCTATTGTTTGGATGGATTGTCAGTCCATGGTCCTTCAGCACATATTGTCACTGTCAGAATTGCTGTGTCACGTGCCCCCTCCCAAGAACTGTACAACCCTCAATTAGAAGACCTTCTGGAACTTCTCAGTCCCCAACTACAAAAGGAGTCAGATTCAGGGGCAGAATGATGGGAAGATGATGATGCATTCAACATGATAATACCTCATGTAAGAGGCAGAATGTAATAGAACAAGCCAGAAGGATTGTGGACCAACATGCAGTTACCACGTGTGCATAGCTTTCAATTAGTCAGCAGATTCCCCAACCATATATAAGTAGTTGATCCCACATAGAGTAATCCCCATCTTCAGTTTAATCAATCAACCTTTCTCTCCTCCTCTCTAAGCCTTGGTGTTGTAGGTCAAGTGTTGGGTAATCCCTGACAGTCACACTATCCTTGAAGTCACTTTCCTTTCATAACAGAGCTTGTAATGGAAAAACCTTTCTGGAGAACCTTGTGTTACGATTCTTTTGGACTTATTATTTCTTTTTCTTGATGACTAATCCCCTCCCATCTCGGTCTTGTCTCAAAACCTCCATTTGCTTAGTCATCACTTCCATCATATTCCATGAAGTTCCATTACTTAACTCGTTTGCGCTTATTTGTCCCTTCGGGTATATATACCCTTTCTTCGGCGCATCCTCTCTTTCTTCTTAACCTTGATCTACTCGAGCCTAGCTCTAGTAACCTTTGTAACTCCTACCTTGAATAAAGGTCCTTGTTTCCCATAAGCCTTATAGCGTTGCTTTGAAATGCTTCTTGACTTTGCCAGCAACCGACTTGTTGCGTCATAAGTCTCACTCTAACTCTACTAGGAACACTACGGGTACGATTCTTACCCAGAACCTTTGACCCTTCGTACTAGACCTAATCGAGTCTTACGTTCGACCTACGGACGTAACAAAAGATCAAGGTTCTCCTCGTACGGGCATACCATTGTAGTACCTGCCCATCATATCTTCCTCCAACACCCCGTGGAGAGAACCCCTCGATCCTGAACTCTCCGAGCCTGAACAAGAGAACTTGCCGACTTCCTCTGAACCATCCTCAGACGTCGAGGTACGAACCGAACCCGACGACACCTTAGATCTTACTGCAAACCTCTCGTCCTCTCTCCACATCCCTCGAGCCCCAACTCCCCCTTCTCCAACCCCAGTCCAACGCTCCTTCCCCTTTGGTATCCCACCTCCCCCACCGCCCAGACCACCCCTCCTTCATACGTTCCCAACCCTCCCATCTACGATGACATCTACTATAAAACACACCAAACTCCGCCTCGGTGCCCCTAAACCATTCAATGGGGACCCCAAGAAGGCCGATGCCTGGATGGTCACCGTCCGGTCTTATCTCCTCGTCAACGAAAAAGTCTACGACGATGATAACAAAAAGATCGCTTTCACCTTGTCCCATATGACAGAAGAACCAGCGGCCACCTGGGCCAACACCCTCCGACGACAGGCTTTTAGCCTCACCACCCCTAGCTTCAGCTCCTTTGCCGATTTCCTTACTAAGTTCGATGCCTATTTCAAAACCCACGATGTCAAAAACGACGCCATCGCATGGCTGGCCACCACTACCATCTCCAACGGCAATCAACTCAACGAATACATTGCTGAATTCCAAAACAAAGTAGCCCTGTCTGGGATAACCGAGGATGCTATCCTTATCAACTTCCTCGCCGCCGGAATGCCCAGAAAACTAATGGAACGAATCTACGGAATGGACACCATCCCCACCACAATTAAGACCTGGTATGAAAAGGCTGTCCACTTCCAAACCGTGTACAATAGAACGAAGGAAATTGGTGCCCGCTCTCATCGCACCAAAACCCACATTTTCCACTCCACGACCTCCTCCTCCTCCACCCCTACCAAAGACCCTAACGCCATGGATGTCGACGCAGTAAGAGTTGGAAAGCTCACCCCCGAAGAACGAAAGAAATGTATCACTGAAGGACGATGTTTTCATTGTCGAAACAAGGGCCACCTCTCCTCGGCCTGTCCAAACTTTTCCTCTGACTCAAAGAAAACTCCGCCAAAAGACAAAAAGGTCCGAAAGGCCGAGCAAATCCCCTCCCTCAAGGAAGTGGACGACGATGATGACGACGAAAGCAAGACCACCATAGGAAGGGTGGCATTTTCTCAGGATTTTTAAACAGGAGGACCACCCTGACGCATGGTACCTCCATCTGTAGAACCCATGTACTTGTAGCCGATCCAACCCAAAAGAATGTACAACTCCCTCTCTCGATCGTGACTACCTCCGGAAAAGACGTCAAAACAAATGCCCTCATCGATTCTGGAGCCGACATTTGCTGTATCGACTGGCATTTCGTCAAAAAATACAAACTCCCCCTTGACAAACTCGCTACCCCAATTCCCGTAACAAACGTCGATAATACCACAAACCAGGCAGGAATGATCAAATATACCTCGACTCTCTTCCTTCGAATAAACCACTTACACCAAAAAGTGAAATTCTTCGTAATGCACTGTGGTTCCTCCAACATGATCCTCGGGATGCCCTGGTTAAAGAAAACCCAACCGCTCATCGACTGGGCAAAACGGACCATCTCTATTGACACCACTAACGACGAAACCGCCACCTACAACCAAGAAACCATCACCCGAGAATTACGCCTCTCGGCCAAATCCAAACCACCTCCTCCCGTCACTAAGGCCATACGAAACGTAGGAGCAGACCCAGTCCGACACGAAAGGCTGTTCCAATATAACGAATACTACATGGGCCACCACCTCCCCTCTGCCGACGTATCCGCCTACCACCTTAACCGTATAACAAAACATGGCTCTAGATTCCAAATTCGTTCCCCTGCTGTCATTAACGCCTTTACCACCTCAACTAAGTTGGCCATAGAAGCTGACAAGAAGAAAACCCCTCCGTCCCTACCCATCGAATTCGCCATGTTCTCCTCAGTCTTTTCCAAGGAGTCGGCAGACCACGTTCCTCCTTCCAGACCTTATGACCATGCAATTCAACTCAACAAATCCTTCAAGCCCAAGGTCGGGAAAATTTACCCCCTTACCGCTGAAGAATGGAAGGCAACGGAAGACTTCCTCGACGAAAATCTGGCCTCTGGAAAAATTAGACCGTCCCAATCCCCACAAGCATCTCCCTTCTTCTTCGTCAAGAAAAAGGACGGGAAACTCCGCCCATGCCAAGACTATAGATATCTCAACGACCACACCACACGAGACGCCTACCCCCTCCCTCTAATCTCTGATCTCATCGACCAACTCAAAGATGCTAAACTCTTTACCAAATTTGACGTAAGATGGGGCTACAACAACGTCCGAATAAAAGACGGAGATCAATGGAAAGCCGCCTTTATCACTCACAAAGGCATCTTTGAACCAACGGTCATGTTCTTCGGTCTCACTAACTCCCCCGCCACTTTCCAACGATTCATGAACGATTCATTTCGCGACATGATCTCCGAAGGATGGCTCGTCATCTATATGGATGATCTCTTGATTTTCTCCCCCGACAAAGCCACACACGACGAACGAACTAAACGAGTCCTCCAACGAATGACCGAGTTAGACCTCCATCTCAAACTCGAGAAATGCACCTTTGCCGCCTCCGAAGTAGACTACCTTGGCATGATCGTCAAACCAGGCGAACTCGCTATGGACCCAGTCAAACTCGCAGGGATAGCTGACTGGCCCACGCCCGCGAAGCTCAGAGACGTTCAATCCTTCCTTGGCTTCGCCAACTTTTATCGCCGGTTCATCCCCAACTTCACCAACATCGCCCGACCCCTCTTGGACTTAACCAAGAAAACTACACCCTGGAATTGGACGTCTCTCCACCAACAATCTTTTGATACCCTAAAATCTTCCTTCCTCTCCCAACCAGTACTCTCCCTCCCCGACCCAGCCCGCCCCTTTGCCATTGCCACCGACGCATCTAAGTTTGCCTCGGGAGGTGTCCTCCTCCAGACTGATTCAAACGGCAACTGGCATCCCTGTTCTTACTTATCCCAAGCCTTTGGGGATGCCGAACGAAACTACGACATCTATGACAGGGAACTCCTCGCCGTTATCCGCGCCCTCAAACAGTGGCGTCATTACCTCCATGGATCCCCATTCCCCGTCCAGGTCTTCACTGACCATAAAAATTTGACATTCTTTCGTCAACCTCAGAACCTCAACCGTCGGCAAGCCCGCTGGCTCCTCGACCTAGCGGACTTCGACCTCAAAATGATCCACGTCGCTGGGAAACTCCTCTCCGCCCCCGACGCCCTCTCCCGACACCCCGATCTTCTCCCCTCCTCCGATGACGACAATATCGGCACCACGCTTCTTCCTCCTTCACTCTTTGTTAACCTCATCGATTCCACCCTAGCCACTAAATTAGCCTCCTCCTCTGTCTCTGACCCGGTAGTTCTTGACGCGCTCCGCGCTTTAGACGGTGAAACCCCTCCCCAATTCCGCTCCTGCCTCTCCGACTGGTCCTTTGAAGCCGGCATCCTCTCTTACAAAGGACGAGCCTATGTTCCCGACAATCCTGACCTCCGTCGCTCCATCCTCACTCGTTACCACGATCACCCCTCCGCAGGTCACCCAGGCTTTCTAAAGACACGCCAACTCGTCTCCACCGACTTTTGGTGGCCTGGCCTTCCCTCCTTTGTTCGCAACTACGTCGCTGGTTGTGCCCTCTGCCAACAAGCCAAAACAAACACCCATCCCACGACACCCCCTCTTACCCCCATCTCCTCCTCCTGTACCCGCCCTTTCCAACAAATCTCGTGTGATCTCATCACCGATCTTCCCCTCTCCTCCGGCTTTGATTCCTTATTGGTCGTGGTCGACCATGGTCTTACTAAGGGGGTAATTCTCTGCCCCACTAAGAAAACTGTCTCGGCTGAAGGTATCGCCAACCTTTTCTTCCACAAAGTCTACCTTCGCTTCGGACTCTATGATACAATTATATCTGACAGAGGCCCTCAATTTGCCTCCACTTTCGCCAAAGAACTAGCCACACTCCTTGGGTACTCCCTTAACCTCTCCACCGCCTACCACCCACAATCCGACGGCGAAACCGAACGAGTAAACCAAGAAATCGAAACCTATCTTCGTATCTATTGTCACGACAACCCCACCGCCTGGGCCGACTTCATCTCTCATGCTGAATTCGCCCACAACCACCGCCCTCACTCCGTCACTGGAAAATCCCCCTTCTTCCTCATGCTTGGATACGAACCAAGATCTTTCCCCACCGTTATCGCAGAAACCAATATCCCCGCCATACAATCCAGACTCTCCCTCCTTACCGCCGCACGGGACGAAGCCTTAGCTGCCCATGAACTTGCCAGACAGGTCATGAAAGCCCGCAACTCTAAATCCTTTACCCCCTTCTCAAAGGGAGATAAGGTGTGGCTAGAAGCCCGAAACCTGAAACGCGTCCTCACTTCCCCGAAATTTGCCCCAAAAAGAGAAGGACCCTTTTTAATCACCGAAGTCTTGTCCCCGATCACCTACCGCCTACGCCTCCCTAAGTCCTGGAAAATCCACCCCGTCTTCCACGCCTCCCTTCTTTCCCGATACCAAGAGAACGCCACGCATGGACCGAACTTCTCCGCCCCTCCACCTGACCTGATAGAAGGAGAAGAAGAATATGAAATAGAAAAAATTCTACGCCACAGAGGTACCCCATCAAAACGTTCCTTCTTAGTCAGATGGAAAGGGTACACAGCCGAAGAAGACTCTTGGCTTCCCGAAAAAGAATTCTCTCACGCCACAGACATTCTCTCCGATTATAAAAAGCTTCATCCAAAAATTTTCCCTCTTTAACTTTTACTTTCATCTTCGACCTCTCGTCCTACTTTTTCATCTTTACATTCCTACTATGGCTCTTACTTACCGTCTTCGTGCCGCCACCCCCAACGACGACCTCGTACCGAACCCAGATAATCTACTCCCTAGCGCTGAATACCTACCACCCACCTCTATTGCCAACACGCCCTCCTCCCCTGCCATCACCGCAGTAGACGAACCACTCTACGCCCACCGGCTCAGAGACGACTTCCCCGATGCCACATATCTCTCCAGGGCTTACGGCCATCTCACTGACTCCCACCTCGCTCGCCCCTTTTCGGCGCACGTCGACATGGGCTCCCCCATCCTTGCTGTCTATAACGCCTTCCTCCAGAACGAAAGGCTCGCTATCGTCGCCAACACCCTCGCCCTCTCCAACAACGCAGACTCCGCCTTCTTAGGAGAACTAGTTGCAAACGTACGTGCTCAGATCCAAGGAGAACTTAACATCCTTATCTACCAACTCGAAATGGGCGAGTTCTTCGACGACCTAGACCGATACGTGGCCGACCTCAACGACGTAATGCACCAAGCGGGACCAAATGCGGTCTCCATTCCTTCAACCCCGTCTGCGTCATCTTCCCCTATCCATACTGACGAAGAATGAATGCTAGCACGGGTTGACGCCTGGTGGTCAGGCTTTCTGGGGAATCGACGACTGGACTCCTCTCATCCGCGCTATAACGAAGCCTGTTTCCAGTGTAGATGCCTCGGGCATACACGTATTCATTGTAGGGTCTATCAATGCCCACTTTGCCTTCGCTGGGCACCCGGTCACATCCAGCAGTTTTGCCCAGCTCGACGAACCCCTCACTCACCACCGACCTCTTCCTCATCTTCCTCTGCCTCGGCCGCATCCCGGTCCTCTACTTCCTCCCTTCGACCTCGTCGCGTCCCCGACCCATCCACTCGCATCCGCCCCAGGCCACTGACGGCTCAGATGAGGCCCACATACCCACCTACTCGCCGACACTATCCTTCTCCTCAACGACGTTCCCCATCCCCTCCTGACGACGTTTGGGACGAAACCGCCTGGGCAAACGTCACGGGATCTCCTTCGGGTGGATATTCTGATTTGTAGAATATTTGGTTCAGTGGTACTTCACCCATAGTTGGGGGGTATTGTTACGATTCTTTTGGACTTATTATTTCTTTTTCTTGATGACTAATCCCCTCCCATCTCGGTCTTGTCTCAAAACCTCCATTTGCTTAGTCATCACTTCCATCATATTCCATGAAGTTCCATTACTTAACTCATTTGCGCTTATTTGTCCCTTCGGGTATATATACCCTTTCTTCGGCGCATCCTCTCTTTCTTCTTAATCTTGATCTACTCGAGCCTAGCTCTAGTAACCTTTGTAACTCCTACCTTGAATAAAGGTCCTTGTTTCCCATAAGCCTTATAGCGTTGCTTTGAAACGCTTCTTGACTTTGCCAGCAACCGACTTGTTGCGTCATAAGTCTCACTCTAACTCTACTAGGAACACTACGGGTACGATTCTTACCCAGAACCTTTGACCCTTCATACTAGACCTAATCGAGTCTTACGTTCGACCTACGGACGTAACACCTTGCTAATCTCTGTTTGAACATCAATGAATTCCATGTCCCCAGATGAGATAAAGGGATAGCATCTGGCATAACTTGATGAAGTGCTGAAAACTTTATTTGATATCTGATAAATCTTTCTAAACTTGATTGTTCAATTGGGCATCAGGGAGATACAGTATATACTTTTGTGACTTGTAGATAAATTACAGTCAATGGATTTATGGTTCATGTTGGACTGGATCATTGGATCTCAATGCTAACACATTTTTCATTAGTTTCATAGTGTTAATCCATGTGAAAACTGATGAAACTGTTTTTAGACATTCAGCTATCTGCTATTGAATATCTATACACCAATTTCTTTAGTATATCTGAAGCAACTCTACAACCAATGAAGATCACAAGCCACTAACAGAGTAGGAACAAAGGGAAGATGAACAGGTGAATTTGCCCTTAATTGAAGAGGAGAGACTAAGAGGACAAACTGTTATGCTCGAAGGTCGAACGTAAGACTCGATAGGTCCTAAAACGTAGGGTCAAGGGTTCAGGGTAAGAACGTACCTGGGAGAGTCAGAGTGAGACCTTTGACGCAACAGGACGGTTGCTAGCAAGGTCAAGCGGAACGTTCAAGTGTACGTCCAGACGTCAAGGAGTTATAGCCTTAAGAAGGCAGATAGATTTCAAGGTACAGGCTACAAGAGGGAGACTCGAGTAGATCAAGGTTAAGGGAAAAGAAGGGAACATGGGACGAAAGGGTATATATACCCTGAAGGATAAACAAGAACAAATAGACAAGGTAAGCGGAAAGGAAGTTCATAGAAGGTGAAGGAAACGATGACTAAGCAAGTGATAGAAGGTACTGGAAGGTGATGGAACGATTAGTCATCGTAGACAAAAAGGAAAAGATAAGTCCAATCAAGAAAAAGAGCAATCGTAACAATACCCCCGCACTAGATCCGAAAGACCACTGAGGAAGCTATTAAAAGTTGAGGCGCGAACCGCCACCTGGAGATCCTGTCATGTTGGAATATGCGACGTCGTCATGTGGATCATCGTAGTCGTCGTCGTGATGGGAAGGAGGAGAATAACGGGAGGGACAACGAGGGGGAGGCCCCGTGGTAATCCATGCGGTTAATGGTCGACGAGAACGACGAGAGGAAGTGGAGGAAGAAGAGGGGGAGAACTGTGCCTGTGGAGAGGGACGACGGAGGGGGCATCGATACTGGGGGTGTTCCGGGGCGAAGAGGGTACAGTACGGGCAGCGATAGAGTGAACAGTCGATCTGCCTGTGACCGAGACGCCTGCAACAAAAGCAGGCGAGGTGGTATCGGGGGTGATTGGTAGCAAGGGGTTGGATGTTGCCGGCACTGTTCCACATAGTTTCGGCCCTGAGCAAGACTGCTTCTTCTTCCGGAGAGATGGGCGAGGAAGATGCGGATGGAGAGCGAGGAGCAGTAGTAGGCACTTGTTCGTTTAGTTCTCGGAGGTAGCGATCGATGTCGCCTAGGAATTCTCCGACTTCCATTTGATAAAAGGCGTTGTTAAGGCGGACGTGCATGGCATTGGCAAGGGAATGGACATGACTTCGTAGGAAGACCAGGTTGGTGGTGGCGGAGGTAGCGGTAGCACGGGGGTCAGTGTACTGAATGATCGAGAGAAGAGTGAGGTATGCTGAATGAAGAGAGAATAAAGGGGAGTCAACGTCTAAATAGGATTGAAGTGGTACGGCGAATCGGGGATCCTGAAGGAAGTACTCCATAGACCGAATGTACATCTGTGGAGGTGGGGTTTCCCTGAGGCGGTGAGCGGCAACGGGAACATCTACGGAGGTAATGGGAATGCGTGCCAGGCGTATGGGTTCAGAGGGGGTGGAGGCGAGGGACACTGGTGTAGGGGTGGGGGGCCTGGTGGGTTCGCGGGAGGTGTCGTCGACGAGGGATGAGGGGGTGAGGTCTGAAGGGGAAGAGATGGTGGAGGAGGCAGCATAGAGGTTGGAGAAACGTGGGTTGGTCATCGTGGTTTTTGTTCAAGAAGGGCGACGGGAGTGAGAAGGGAAGACCTTAGGATGGAGTTTTTTATAGTCATTGAGGACTTCTCGGGCGTGAGACAGCTCCTTTTCGGGAATCCATGAGTCTTCTTCTGCGGTGTATCCTTTCCATCGGATCAGGAAGGAACGGCGGTTGGGAGGGCCACGATGCCGTATTATCTTCTCGATTTCGTATTCTTCTTCGCCGGCGATAAGGTCAGGTGGTGGGGCCGGGAAGTTGGGGCCGTGTACGTCGTTTTCGCGATAGGGCGATAAGAGGGAGGCGTGGAAGACCGGATGGATCTTCCATTCCTTTGGGAGACGGAGGCGGTAGGAGATAGGGGATAGTACTTCTGTGATAACAAAGGGGCTTTCTCTTTTTGGTGCAAATTTCGGGGAGGTGAGGGAGCGACGGAGGTTTCTGGCTTTGAGCCATACTTTGTCATTTCGTTGGAATGGGGTGAAGGAGCGGGTAGTCCTAGCTTTCATGACTTGTCTTGCGAGTTCATGAGCAGCGAGGGCTTCTTCTTGGGCAGTGGTGAGGGCGTCGAGACGGGTTTGGACGGCGGGGAGGTTTGTTTCGGCGATCACCGAGGGGAAGGGGTGTGGTTCATATCCAAGCATCAGGAAGAACGGGGATTTGCCGGTGACGGAGTGAGGTCAGTGATTGTGTGCAAATTTGGCGTGTGATATCAAGTCCGACCAGGAGGTAGGATTGTCGTGGCAATAGATGCGAAGGTAGGTTTCGACTTCTTGATTGACACGTTCAGTTTCTCCGTCGGTCTGTGGGTGGTAGGCAGATGAGAGGGCGAGTTTGTATTTTAACAATTTCGCTAGTTCTTTAGCGAATTCGGAGGCGAATTGAGGACCGCGGTCAGAGATAATAGTGTCGTATAGTCCGAAACGGGTGTAAACTTTGTGGAAGAAAAGGTTTGCGATTCCTTCTGCGGTGATGGTTTTCTTGGTTGGACAGAGAATTACAGTGAGGTGCAAAACTATTGCAATGTCTAACCTCAAACCAGGGCGTGAAGCACCCTGCAACAGCCTGTGGGAACTTCGCTTAGCTTTGGTGGGGACAAATATAGTACAAACTCTTGGCTACAACTTTGTCCCCAGGGTCATGTGATTTAGTTCACACACTCCCAAGATACATCCATTTTAAAACTGCAATACCATTGCAATAGT
>JBBPUN010000384.1:0-14020 GCA_038094715.1 Heimioporus punctisporus | reverse complement strand
GGAAACGATGACTAAGCAAGTGATAGAAGGTACTGGAAGGTGATAGAACGATTAGTCATCGTAGACGAAAAGGAAAAGATAAGTCCAAATGTAGTCACGGGATCAAAGAAATGAATAAATCGTAACAGAAAAAGGGCAAGATACATCTGGAAAGAAGAGGACAGGGGAGGAGGAGAAACAGTTTTTCAGAGTGTTGAAGGTGCGGTCCTGGAGAGGGGTCCAAAGCCAAGGTTCATCTTTGCGAGTGAGAAGGGTGAGTGGTGTGACAAGATTGGAGAAGTTTGGAATGAATTTTTGGTAGAAGTTGGTGAAACCTAGGAAAGCCCAGATGCCTTTGACTGAGGTGGGGGGTTTCCAGTCATCAATGGCTTTGAGTTTAACTGGGTCCATCTGAATGTGTTCTTATCTGATAATAAGGCCAAGACATTCCATTCAAGGGGCATCAAAAGAACATTTGGATATCTTGAAGGAGAAACCCAGTTCTTATACTCGAAGGAGAACTCGTTTCATTCTGTCATGGTGTAACTCCAGGTCATCTTTGGTATGTATACCAATATCATCCATGTAAATCTTTAGCCAGCGTTCTGTGATCATATCAGCAAAGGCATGGTTTATGAAGGTTTGGAAAGTGGGGAAGGCATTGTTAAAACTGAAGAACATTACAGTTGGTTTGAAAAGTCCCAAGGGAGTAATGAAAGCCACTTTCCATTGATCCTCTTCTCATAGTCTGATGTTGTTGTAGCCCCAATGAATGTCCAATTTGGTGAAGAGGGTGGAGTCTTTGATATCATTGATGAGTTCAGTGATGAGGGGGAGGGGATATGTGTTTCTGATGGTATGGGAGTTGAGGTAGCGATAGTCTTGACATGGATGAAGGGTGCCATCCTTTTTGGATATGAAGAAGAAGGGAGAGGCTTGGGGAGATTTGGAAGGGACAATGCGACCCATCTTCAGGTTTTCTTCCACAAACAAATGGCAGGCTTCTTGTTCTGCAGGATTAAGAGGGTAGACTTTGGCAATCTTTGGGACGAAAGAGGGTTTAAGGTCAATGGTGTGGTCAAAAGGGCGATGAGGGGGTAAGATATTGAACGTCTTTTCAGAGAATACATTGGTGAATTCTTTATACCAGGAGGGGATGTTTTGTTCTAAGAGTTTCTCCTGTTGAGCTAGTTGGGTAGAGAGGGTAATTTTTCCAAGGTGTTGTGGGTAAGGATCAGCCTCTTCCTCTTTCCAGGGTGGACTCTCATGAAGAGGTACCACAGCATTCTGGAGGGAGAGGGTGTTAGCTGTTCAATCAATACAAGGGTTCCATTTCTTTAGCCATGTCATACCTAGGATGATATGAGGGGATCCAAGAGAGGTTATGAAGAATGTTTCCTTGTTTGATGAGTCAGGGAAGAGAACATTGGCAGAGATGGTCCATTTGATGGTCCCTTGATGATTCTGAGTTCCATCAATGTTATAAGCGGTAAGTGGTTGGGGGAGTTTGTGAATTTTGAGTCTGAGAGAAGGAATGAGGGAAGAATCAATGAAGTTATTGATGGCTCCACAATCAATAAGAGCAGTGGTGTCAACGTTTTGAGATCCTACTTGTAATTGGACTGGGAGGCACATGGTTTATTCATTTGCTAGTCCTACAAGCACAGCAGAAATATCTAAGGAAAGGGAAGGAGATGTCAATACTTCTTCCCTTACTGAAAACCCGAGGGGGACTCTTCCTTTGGAGTATCTTCAAAACAGAGTTTGAGGGTTTGAAGAATTTCTCCTTCATCTTTTCCTGCGGTGTGAAGGTTGTTTACATAGGTATCAAGAGCAGAGGTTGGTTTGACTGGGGGAGGGGAGGCAGTGGAGGTATTGGTCATTTGAATGTGTTGTGCATTTCTAAAGGGATTGGTGGAGGTGGTGGGTCGAGGGCTAGGGGTAGAGGATGCAAATGTGTGGCATTGTTGAGTGTTGTGTCCCTTTTTACAACACTTAAGACAGAGGCCTTCTTTAAAACATCTGGCCTGTTCTGCAGGGGTGAGTTTGGAGAGGCGAACTGTGTCTACCTCCATGGCATTAGGGTCTGGGGCTGAGGAGCGACTGGTAAAGGAGGAGGGGGTTCTATGTCCCTTGTAAAGGGCTGTGATGTGAGCTTTCTGAGCATGGAACATTTTAGCTTTGTCAATCCAATCATTTAGTGTGGTGGGAAGGGCGGACATGGAGAGGATCATAGTCATCAATTGTTGGTCTAATCCCAAAGAGAATTGGTCAATGAGGGTGGTCTGGTCGGAGATCTTGGCCTTGGAAGCGAGGTTTTGAAAGTCAGTGATGTACTTTTGGAACCCATTGTCGTTTTCTCCATCCAGTCGTTTGGTGGATTTCTGGGTGAGGCAGACAAGTTCATGACATGCTGTGGCTTCTGTGTTGAAGGGGTAGAAGGTGGATTCAAAGTTTGCAACAAATTTGTTGAAGGTTTTCTCAGAGTTAGCGATGTTTCCATCATTGAGGTGGTCATACCACATTTCAGAGAAGGAGATGCCACATCCTTTGCTCATTTTATTCAGAGTGGTCATGATCTTGGTTTGATCACTATTGTAGAGTGAAGAGTTGATGGAGAAGTAGGCCTTCATGGCCTTGATCCATCAAACAGCATCAGAGGGTTCTCCTGAGAAGTCTGTGGGGAGGGCAGCTTTTAATTCCATCATCTTTACAGGGGGAGTCATTGGAGTGGTGGTGGTTGTTGGGACAAGAGTTGCTGGGACAAGGGTTGCTGGGGCTGGGGTTGATGCTGTGGGGTTGCTATGGTACTGGGAGCCGAGGATTCTACAGCGTCTGGGGGTTGGGATCAGAGGAGGTTCTGGGATATGAGGACTAGAGGGTGCTGTGGGTATTTCCTTGTCAGAGGACTCTGGGATGCGAAGGCGAGATATGTTGTCTGAGGTGGGTCCTTCTCCTAGATAGGAGGGATGAAGGAGATTCTCGATCTTTTGTTATGTGAAGCATTTCTTGAGGGATTGATCGAAGGCTGACCTACTGGCAGGACACTCACAAAGAGGTACAACTCAGCCAGAGGGAAGATCTGTATGTTCAAAGAACAGTCAATGGGATTGTACACTTTAGAAAAGTGGAGAGGGGACTCAGGGATACTCAGAGGTAGGAGTGACTCAAGAGTGACGCTATATTGTGCAGATCGAGAATGGGAATACTAAGTACAGGGCAGCAGGTATAAGTACTAGGGGACGTGTAAGCGTAGAATTCTATGAAATGTGAAGGAAAAGAACTACTAAGCAATGATGACAGACATTGCTGTGGAGAGGCTGTCCAAGATGAATAAAAGAAGAAAGAGACAAAGAGGAAATGACTAAACAAGAAGAATTGCTATGTGTGGACTACCGACGACAATCAGAAGGTAAATGTATTTGAAAGAATAAAGCAGCATGCCAAAGATGAAGTTGTAGACAGGGCAAAGATAAGATAAGACGAAGCAGATGAAGAAAGGGAGAAAATCATAACAGGCTGTGAGTGGTGATGAAAGATAAGAATAAATGAGATGCATTAATTAAAAAGGCAAGGCCATTGTGCATCTGGCACATGGTCAAGAAGAGAAGCATAAAAAAAGAAGAAGTGGTAATTAAAAGGATGAGTCAAGGTGGAGATAAGGAGAGAAACACATATCATGGTTCTAGATCATATCATGTGATATGTTAGTCAGCACTTGTTAGCTTTCATGTTGTTAGGTTTAGATGTAGTTGTAGAAAGTTGGGAAAAATGGTAGAAATGTCTAGAAAAATAGGGTGTTAAGATGGGTTTCATAACAGAGTATGAAAGTACAAGGGCAGTAGGTATAAGTACCAAGGGATGTGTAAGCATGGAATCCTATGGAATATGAGGGAAGATGGGTAGACTAAGCAGTAATGACAGATACTACTGCAGAGAGGCTATCCATGGAAGATGCAAGAATAAGAGGACAAAGAAAAAAAGATTAAACAAGAAGGATTATGATATACAGGCTTCCAATGAAGAAAAGGGGGTGGATATACTCATAGGAATAAAGTGGTAAGCCAAAGATAAGATTGTACATAGGGTGAAGATAAAAAAGGACAGAGATGAAGGGACAGAGGAAGAAAACTGTATCATTACCCTCTTCATACATTTGAACTCCTGGTTCTAACAAATCAAACTCCTTCATACATCATAGGTTCTCCAGTATACAATGCAGTGGCTTGTTCCACTGTAAGATGTTCAGCTGGACAGTCAGTGAGGAGGTGACCAATTTGATGACATCATCTGCAAACTCTGGTAGGGCAGAATTATTGTCCATCTCCTCAGATCAGGAATTCACAAACTACCCCAACCCCTCACTGTCTACAATGTTGATGGAACTCCAAATCACCTAGGAACCATCAAATGGACTATCTCAGCCAAAGTTCTCTTTCCTGACACCTCTAATAATGAAACCTTCTTTGTTACCTCTCTTGGATCCCCTTGTATCATCCTAGGAATGACCTGGCTACAGAAACAAAACCCTTGCATCAACTGGACAGCCAACACCCTCTCTCTTTAGGACATTGTGGTACCTCTTCATGAGAGTCTGCTTTGGCAAAAGGATAAGGCTGATCTATATCCACAACATCTTGGAAAAATTACCCTCTCTACCCAACTGGCCCAACAAGAAAAACCTTCAGAACAGGAAGTACCATCCTGGTTCCAGGAATTCTCTGATGTATTCTCTGAAAAGACATTCAATATCTTACCTCCACATTGCTCCTTTGATCATACCATAGAACTAAAACCTTCCTTTGCTCCAAAGATTGTCAAGGTCTATCCTCTTAACCCAGCAGAACACAAAGCATGTTGCTCCTTTGTTGAAGAAAACCTCAAAACCAGCCACATTGTCTCCTCTAAATCTCCCCAAGCTTCCCCTTTCTTCTTCATACCAAAGAAGGATGGCACTCTTCATCCATGTCAAGACTACCACTATCTGAACTTCCACACCATCCAAAATGCATACCCCTTCCCCCTCATTACTGAATGTATCAATGACATGAAGGATTTCACTCTCTTCACCAAACTGGACATTCACTGGGACTACAACAACATTCACTTTTGGAAAGAAGATTAATGAAAGGCTGCCTTTATCACTCCCCTTGAACTTTTCAAGCCCACCATCATGTTCTTTGGATTCAATAATGCTCCTCCTACATTCCAGGCCTTTATGAACCACACTTTCTCTGACATGATTGCTGAATGCTGGCTCAAAATTTACATGGATGACATCAGTATACACAACAAAGACAACCTTGAATTACATCACACCAGAACCAAACATGTCCTTCTCCATGCATGAGAACTTGGACTTTCCTTTAAAATCTCCAAATGTTCCTTTGATGTCCCTCAAATGGAGTATCTTGGTCTTATTATTGGTTAGGGACATTGAAGAGTAACTAGAGGAGGTTGTTAGCACAATAGGATAGTTAGTCCTTACTCCTGTAGTTTAATGTGAATGGGAAAAGTGAATAGGTTCTCCCAAGAGGCTCTGAAAACAGGAAAGACTCAGTTTTGGTAAGAAGAAAATATACCTAACAGTCCAAGGTCAAGGAAATGATGTAGGATGTTTGGAAATTGATAGTCCAAAGATGAAGTCTTGTGCTGAAGGTAATAAAAAATGATAAAGACAATAAGAGGCAATGTGTTATGCGAAGTGTGCTCTTGGAGATCAACCAAAGACTGACCTACTGGCAGGACACTCATGAAGAGGTACGACTCAGCCAGAGGGAGATCTATACATTCAAAGAACAGTCAATGGGACTATATGCTCTGGGAAAAGTGGAGAGAAGACTCAGGGATACTCAGATGTGATGAGGACTCAAGAAAGACGCTATATTGCACAGATCAAGAATGAGAAACTACAATACAAAGCAGCAGGTATATAAGGGAAGCGACGCATAAGCATGGAATCCTGTGGAAGGGGATGGAAAGGAAATACTAAGCATAGATGACAGACTATGCTGCAGAGGAGGCTGTTCATGGAAGGTTTGAGAGAAGCGGATGAAAGAGGAAGTTAAACAATGATAATAGAGATATGAGGAAAGCCTATGATGACGAGAAGGTGAGAATAATCATAGGCTGAAATATACATGCCAAGGATGCGATGATAGATGGGTTTCAAAGAGGAAATAATGAAGATGGTCGAAGAGAGAAAGAATATCATAACACAATGAGACCAGACAATGAGAGATGTAAATTCAGAAAATGGGAAGTGAAAGGAAACTTTTCTTTCCATGTCCTTTAGTTACAAACTTATAGTCCAGGGTATACCCAAAACTCTGTAGATATGAAAGGTAACATGAATAGATGAAACAATCAAGGAAATGACAAGATATTGATTGGAAATAATGATCTACCTGTCAAAATAACACTCAGCCAACTGTTGTTAGTCCAAAGATATGAAACATCAGACTATGAAGATAAGGCACTAATGATGTGAATCAATAAGAGGCCTGCACATGTTAAAACTGGTTGAAAATGGTTGGTCTAAGGAAGGGAGTAAAAGCAGTCAGAATTGGTCAGAAACAATCAGTTTAAAAAAGGGAGTAAAGGCAGTTAGAACCAGTCAGAAACTAAATAGATTAAGGTGAAAAGCATACAAGAAGGTATAGAGAAATAGACCAATGGAAAAAAGGTGAAAATAGAGCAATACCACTATAGAAACACTGTGTGCTCTACAACATATCCAAATGGACCCAACAAAACTCAAAGCCATTGATAATTGAAAACCCTCCACTTTGGTCAAGGGAGTTTGCTCTTTCTTAGGCTTTGCCAACTTCTATTATAAATTCATCCCTGACTTCTCTGATCTTGCTGCTCTCCTTACCCTCCACACCCAAAAGAATGAACCCTGGCTTTAAACACCTCTTCAGATAAGATATTTAATGTCCTAAAAACCTATTTCTCCTCCTCCTCTATCCTCACCTTTCCTAATGTCTCATGACCATTCTCCATCATGACAGATGCCTCTCTCTTGGCAACTGGCACAGTTCTTCTTCAAAACAACTCAAATGGGGACCCCCACCCTTGTGCTTATTTCTCCAAAACCTTTAGCCCTGCTGAACAAAATTATGACATCTATGATAGAGATTTCCTTGCTGTAATCCTTGCCCTTCAGGAACAGCACCAATATCTTCAAAGAACCTCTCATTCTGTCACCATTCTTACCAACCATAAAAACCTCTCTTACCTTAAGGACCCTCACAAACTCTCTCATTGCCAAGCATACTGGTTTCTCTCTCTTCAGGACTTTGATCTCCTCTGGCAGATCACCCCTGGTTCTCATATGACCCCTGCAAATGCCCTTGATCTACACCTTGCTAATTGTCATAGAATCAGCACATAAGTGCTTCTATCAAGATCACCTGCCAGAACAACACTGCTTGCAGGTAACACCTAATGCCTGGTGATGATAGAAATGAGATGAGAGTGAATGAGTATGCCTTAAGTTAATACTAGTCCAGTGCTTAAGCCTAAAGACCAATATGCAACCAAGTAGCTAAGACTGGGGAAATCCAGGCAAAGACACTGGCACTTATATATTATAGCATTTAATAATACAGAGTATGTAAGTGGTAGATATAAATGATAACCTTCCCAAGACTATGTGAAATGAGAAGTAATAATAGAAGAAGTCTTGTTTTAGCTAGAAGGTACCAATGGGTGTTTAAGTAAGCAAGTCATGTGACTGTGCTTATGTTTGAGAAGTGAAGAGGAATGTTTAAGTCCCATTATTAGGGTTTTGAAGGTAATACAAGTATACAAAATGTAGGAAAGTGAAAAGTAGCAAAAAGTCTAAGTAAAAGAGTAGGGATTTTGTGGCACTGATCATATTCATTCCTCCTCCTCCTCCAACCCCCTTGTTTTTAAAGCCCTTAACAATCTCTGAAATGACATCCCTCTCTTCCCTCACTTCTCCCTCCTGGACTGGTTTTTTGACAATGGCCACTTTTACTTCCTAACCACATGTATATTCCCCCTGCTTCTTACTCCTCTCTCCTCCATTTCCTCTACTCTGCTTCCACCACAGGTCATATGGGCTTTTTTCACACCAAGGCTCTTGTTGAATGTGACTTCTGGTGGCCTGGCCTTAACACCTTCATCAAAAACTTCATTGCTGGTTATGCTCTCTGCCAATGATCTAAAATCAATACTCATCCTTTCACTCCCCCACTCTCCCCCACTTCCTCATCCACCTCTCTCTCTTTCCACCAGCTCTCTATAAACCTCATCACTGACCTCCCCTCCTCCTCTGGTTTTGATTCCCTTCTGGTTGTGGTCAACCATGGCCTTATAAAGGGGGTAATTCTCATCCCTTGTACAAAAACCATTGATGCTGCAGGAGTGGCCCTACTCTTCTTTAGCCATGTATTCAAACAATTTGAACTCCATGACTCCATCATCTCAGATAAAGGCCCTCAATTTGCCTCTGCATTTGTCCAAGAACTTGCATGATTACTTCATTATGATGTTCACCTCTCTACAGCCTACTATCCACAAACTGATAGCCAAACTGAACATATGCTGTAAACCAAGAAATAGAAACATACCTTCACATTTTCTGTAGTAATCAACCCAATACCTGGTCTACTTTCATTACCTCTGCCAAATTCCATCATAATTCCTCCTCCCATTCTTCTACAAAAACCTTCCCCTTCTTCCTCATGCTAGGATACAAACCTCACACCTACCCTCCTTTAGGAAAGACCTTCCTCCCAGCCCTTACTAATTGACTCTCCCATCTAGAAGAATCTAGAAAGAAAGCTCTCACCACCCATGATTCAGCTAGATACCTCATGATGCAACACACCACCTGAAAGTTCTCTCCATGGGAAGTCAGAGATAAAGTCTGGTTAGAAGCCACTAATCTTCACATCCCATACCCCTCTAGGAAAATTGCATGCAAACAACTGGGTCCTCTTGAAATTACACAGGTACTATCCCCACTTACATACCACCTTCATCTCCCTCCTTCCTGGAAAATCCATAATGTCTTTCATGCCACTCTCTTATCTTCTCACCACCACACTGAAGCATATAGTTCCTCCTTTCCCACTCCATCACCAGACATCATTGATGGTGAAGTAGAAGGAATTCTAGTCCACAAAGGCTTTCCTAGCCATTATCAGTACCTAACCACATGGAAAGGGTACTCTGCATCAGAAAACACCTGGGAACCCAAAAGTAATCTCTGTCACACCTCCTCCATCCTCAAATCTTATAAAAAGACTCATTCCCTTCATTAATTCATATCTCTTGCCCTTCTTGCTGTTACCACCCTCCCTACTACTCTTCTCCTCATTTTTTACTTAACTCTTTGATATGTCCTCTGAGCATTCTTCCAACTCTTTGTCCTCTTCTTTCACATTTTCCTCTTTACACTCTTGTTCTGTCCAACCAATATTCCTTCCCACTTTAGCCATCAATACTGTTACAGTTTTCTTCCTCTTTTCTCATATGTTTATTGTCTCTTACCTTTGTCCCACATACACTCTCCTCTTTGGTACACCCATCTACACTTATGAATACATTCATCTTCTCCTCTTCATCAATTATCCTCATACTGTCATTCTACCTGTTTAGTCATTCCCTCCTTGTTCTATTATTCTTGTACCTTCCACAAACAGCCTTTTCTCCACAGCAACTCTTGTCATAGTTGCTTAGTCTCCCTCTTCTTTCATATTTCATAGGGTTTCATGCTTACATGTTGCCTTCTATATACATATGCTGCCCTGTATTCTTGTTCTTTATCCTTAATCTGCACAATCTAGTGTTGTTCTTGAGTTCTCCCAGTTCCCAGAGTTCCTAAACCTTCTCTTCACTTTTTTAAAAGCATATAGTTTCACTGATCATTTCTTTAAATGTATAGTCTTCATCCTCTTTGGCTGAGTTGTACCTCTTCATGAGCATCCTGCCATTGAGCCTAGTCAAGGATTGATCCCTCAAGCAACACTTAGCATAACAAATACCCTCTATGCCAGCATCCTAGCTACTTCCACCCTTATCCATGCCCTTGAAAGAGACTCCTTATATGAAGAAGATAAGATCTCTCAGGAATTAAATCCATCCTTTTCCTTTTTCACATGCAGGGTTTTCATGTTTTCATCAACTGCCTTGACCCAACTCTCCTTTACTCTACTTTTCAACAAATCTTTCTTTTCTTAACCACCAAAGCTAAAGATTGTTACTTATCTTCTCTTGTTTCCATATGCTCCTCTCCACTTCCTCTACCAGTTCTACCCCCCTCTTCATCCCCTATATCTCTTATCCCTTATATCAGCTCTCCCCCCTTGGCTCCTCCTCCTTCCTCTTTGCTGTTATGATATGCTAAGGCCCCGCACCTTTTTCTTCGTCACACCTGATGCTCTGAGAACTCCCTTGCCTTAGACACCTCATCTACCATCGCTCTCGCATCACAAGGAATGCTGGTGAACACTGGCACTCTCTCAAATTCTCAATGGATCAACTGTGATGTCCTTCCAGACACTCTCTTCACATTCCTGGACCCTCTCCTCCATGGGACACTCCTTGAACTGGCTTATCCCCAGTCTTCGCCTCACTGAAACCCCAATACCCTCTACCCTAGATGTCTTGTTTTTTGGATCATTCTAGACCTATGACATGCAGTATTCATTTCCACTTCTTCTTTGAACCTTGTAACACATTTCATCAAACCTTGTAACATCTGACTTCGCTTCTTTGATCCCTGTGTATTCTTAGAACATTCTTTCGCCTTATTGCACTTCTTCTTTGAATCTCTAGAACATTCCTTTGCTTTGTCATTGAACTCTGGGACACTATTTAGGTGTTCCCTCTCTGCCATTGTATTCTCTAGCTCTGATCTACCTAGCACCCCCCCTGTACTTGCCTCTAGGCATCTCTTGTATCTCCTCATATCTTGTAACATCACAATCCCCACTTTGTACTCAATATCTTTTCGCCAAGTCCTTGTCTTATGCACATCTTCTTGGAAAGGCACCTTCCATTGACTATTTGAACATTCTCCAAGCCCTTGCTCAAGTCAAGTTACGCTGGAAAGGCATTCATCTCTCCGATAGACCTCTACTCCTACATGTCTCTTCCGATCTCTGACAAGTCTTTGCAGCTAGCCATCCACTCTCTGATCTGTATCTCTCAGTCCTGCTAGTGTGGAGAAATCTGGCTAGGTTTTATGGTTAGCCTTAAAGGTAACCCATAACATTTGCCAATGCCTCCTTCTGATGATTATCACCTAGACCCTGCTATCATCACCCAAAACAAAGGGTCAATCCAAATCTTTTGCCTTTCCAATGGCCAACAATTCCTCTCTTCCTCTATTCAAACAATCTGCTCCCCCTTGGTATGCCAACCTGCATTCCTCTTCACCTGTTGCCATAACTGCAACCTACTTGGTCATTATTGAGATGATTGTTCAGGATATCACTGTCCTTCCTGCCATACCCTTGCCCCTGGCCATCCCTCTCATTGTTGCTTTACCATCCAGTGCAACTTCTGCCAACAATGGGGACACAGACAGCATTTCTACCCTACTAGAGTTTGTGGAAGGTGTCATCAGATTGGTCACATTCTCAGTGACTGCCCAGTTGAGAATCTCACAGTGGAGTAAGCCAAAGCCTGTCATACATGAGTAGCTACAATGTTTGAAGAACTTTTGGATATTTAAACCAGAAGTTTGAATGTATGAGGGAGGTAATGTTAGAGTCCAAAGAACATGACTAGCGGTTCGAAGGATCCTCTGTGACACACAAATGCAGCTTTCCATTCATCTCTGTCTTTGATTCGTACGTTGTTATATCCCCATCGTAAGTCCATTTTCGTGAACATCTTAGCTCCTTTCAACTTGTCAACAAGCTGAGAGATAAGGGGGAGTGGGTAATTGTTTTTGATTGTATGTTTGTTTAGGTATCAGTAATCCTGTACCATTCGCTTCCTTCCGTCTTTCTTTGGTACAAAGAAGACTGGTGAAGTCTGAGGGGATTTAGAAGGTTGTATATATCCCTTGCGTAATTGGTTGTCAATGAAATCCGAGACTTCCTTTTGCTCGTTTGGCGATAAGGGAATTAGGTGTCCCTTTTTAGGTTTGAACGTGTCTTTGAGTTCTATAGCATGGTCCCATGGTTTTCATATGGGCATCCGTTCTGATTCCTTTTGGGAGAATACAGAAAGGAATTCGTGATACTCCTTTGGTACTAGTTCTTCTGGTCGTTGTTTGTCGTTAATAAGCTTCAAAAGTGCTTCGTCCACTTTCTGTCCAATTCGTATTTGATACTGGTGAAGTCCTGCTTCGATTTCTTCTTTTTCAATGGTTCATAACCATGATCCTTTTGGGCGTAAATGATAACACATGGGTGGACATCTCTTCATCATGATTTGTCCTGTCTCCCAGTT
Organism: Heimioporus punctisporus; assembly: GCA_038094715.1. NCBI lineage: Eukaryota > Fungi > Basidiomycota > Agaricomycetes > Boletales > Boletaceae > Heimioporus > Heimioporus punctisporus. The sequence continues at coordinate 1,603 of JBBPUN010000384.1, read as the reverse complement.
TATGTCTGGATTGTGCTTCTTTAGCCATGTATAGCCAAGAATCATGTCATTCTTTCCTAAGTCGGTTACTTCAGCCGTGACCGTTTCTCGATGTCCATTGTAGTCAATGATTAAATCTGCAGCATGAGTAATTCGTCTGGCAGAATTTTCTGTTCCGTCAACATTGAAGACTTCTATTGATCTTTCCAGTTTTCGTAGAGTCAAGCCCTTCTTTTCTGCAAAGGCGCGGTCGATGAATACACAATTGGCTTCTGAGTCCAAGAGTGCCGTAGTGGTGAAAAAGCTGTTGGTTCGTTTGGTTGGGCAGGTTTTTAGATTGAGCTTCAATTCTTGTTGAGGATTGATTGTTCGTATGGCTTTGCCAGTTGATCCGAATCCTGCAGATCCTCGTTTAGTGTCATTGAGTTCTTTTCCAATATCAATTGGGCTATGTGATCTCCTTTTGATACTTTGAATGTTTCGGGAGAGAAGTTCATCAAAAGAACTTTCACCTCTCCTCGGTAATCAGTGTCAATAACTCCTGCTCCGACGTGAACGTGGTTCTTTGCTGCTAGACCACTTCATGATGCGATCCTTCCGTAACATCCTGTTGGGATGGCAATTGATATCATTGTGTTAACTAGGCCTTTTGCCATGCTGGGAATTTCTAATTCTTCAGCTGCATATAGATCATAGCCTGCTGCGGCTTCTGATCCTTTCGTGGGTAGTATCGCTGCTTTGTGATTTCGTTTTACATAAAGCTTCTCTGGGGTTTTAGGTGGAATATATTGTAAAGCAGAATTAAGCCCCAATTTAGACCCTCGGGCGAGCTTCTGTGCAACAGAAGGCCCTGCTTGGGTATAATGAGATAGGTTACATTCGTCGTAATCAAGAATCATCTGTTCAATCATTAGTGGGGCGTATCTATTCCTTACCTGAATCTTCTTCGTGGCAGTGTGTTTACCCAGATCAATCACACTGCGGGGTCTTTTCCCTTGGTGGTTGTAGCGCGTACTTCAGCATCTTTTAGATCGTAGAAGTATGCCTTCATTTCATCGTAATTCATTCCTTGAATAGCATGTGGGAGAGTTGATGGTTCTTCATATTGTTCGGATTCGACTATCTCGTCCCAAGTCTCTGCAGTTCTAATTGTTCGACTGCTTCCGAGATTAAAGGAAGAGCTTCTGCATCCTTTCTTGTGCTTGCCATACCATTTGCAATCTTGGCATTGCTTTACACCAGGATGTTGAGCAGCGTGATGCAAAGGACTATTGCAAAGGTAGCATTTCATTGCGTTGTTAGATTGTGGTGGAGTATTCGTAGCTCCGATGTCCATGTGATCGTTTCGTCGTGAGGTCTGGCCTAGAAGCACTGGTATTGCTTCTTGAGCGTTGCCTACTTCTTGTATTTTCTTAACCATTGCATCAAGATCTTTCCAAATTGGATCCGTGGATCGGTTTGGATGATCTTCGAGCATTTTCATAATGATTGATTTTTGTGTATGAGTTTCCAAATGTCGGATCATTTGATCTCCTGAGATCTGAGCCAATACTTGCAGGGATTCAATCCTTGCCAAGTAAGGATCCGTTTTGGTTTCTCCTTGGAATAACTTTTCCAGTTGTGC
>JBBPUN010000383.1:0-14056 GCA_038094715.1 Heimioporus punctisporus | reverse complement strand
TGTGGATGGTGACCAATTGACGATGGTCTAGACTGCTGTCATGTGATGTGACATGTGATGTGTCATGTGACCAGTCACGTGACCATCTGTTGCGAGTTGCACGACAGAGTCTGAAACGAGCAAAAGATAAGGAAATAAAATGCAGAAAAATAGCGGAAAAATGATGGAAAAATGAGGGTTCGTAACATAGAAACACTGTTTTGACATCTAGTGCCTGTTACGATATGCTAAGACCCCATATCTTTTTCTTCAATTCTCCCGATGCTCTGAGACCTCCCTCGCCTTAGACACCTCGTCTACTGTCACTCTCGCATCACAAGGACCGCTGGTGAACGCTGGCACTCTCTTGGATCCTCAACGGATCATCCGTGATGTCCTCCTGGACACTCCCTTCGTATCCCTGGACCTTCTCCTCCACAGGACCCTCTGTGAACTGGCTTATCCCCAGTCTTCGCCTCTTGCCTCTCCCCGATACCCTCTGCCCGAGACGCCTCGTTTCTTGGACTCTTCTAGACCTATGACATGCGGTATTCATTTCCGCTCCTTCTCTTTGACTCATCGAACCTTGTACCACATATATCAAACCTTGTAACACCTGACATTCTTCCCTTTGATCCCCGTGTACCTTTAGAACCTTCTCTCACCTCATGGCGTGTCTTCTTTGATTCTCTAGAACATTCTTCGCTTAGTCATCGAACACTTGGGACACTATTTAGGCGTTCCCTCTCCACCGTTGTATTCTTTAGCTTTGATCTACCTGGCACCCCCCCTGTACTTGCCCCTAGGCAACTCTTGTATCTCCTTGTATCTTGTAACATCGTCAATCCCACCTTGTACTCGATATCATCTCGCCAAGTCCTTGTTGCTGCATGCATCCTCTTGGGAAGGCACCTCCCGTCGACTATTCGAACACTCTCCAAGCCCTTGCTCAAGTCGAGTTACGCAGGAAAGGCATCCGTCTCTCTGACAGACCTCTGCATCTGCACGTCTCGCCCATTCTCTGACAAGTCTTTACAGCTGGCCATGCGTTCTTTGATCATTCTCTCTTTGTCCTGCTAGTGTGAAGCAATCCGGTTAGGTTTTACAGTTAGCCTTGAAGGTAACCCATAACAGTGCCTCAATTTCCCAATCATTGAGAGCAGCTAGAGATAGAATAAGTCTAATAGTCTCAAAACAAGTGACTGGAGAAAAGGTTTCTTTATAGTCTATTCCAAACACCTGGGTAAAACCTTTGGCTACAAATCAAGCTTTGACTTGATCTCCAGAGCGAATAGCAAACACCCATCTTCCTTTAATGGGTTGACATCCTTTTGGAAGATCAATTAGATCCCATACTTTTCTGTCATGTAAAGACTTAATTTTGTCTTTACAGGCATCATACCAGTCCTTTTGTTGGTTTTCTGGTAGTTTCTTTATATCCCTGTATTGTTTTGGTACAATACGATCTCCAGATTCAATTGCAGCAGAAAAATGGTGCTTTATCCATTTATTGGACATCATATCACCATAATCCATAATTTCTCCTTTGGAGGATGTTTCTGATGGAGGATCAGGAGCTGTATCCATTGGTTGCTCCTCCTGAAGTATATCTTGACCTCTATTGATGTCTCGCTCTATGTCAATGACAGGTCTTTCACCATATGGATTGTCAGGTAAAATCCTAGGGTGTGAATTTCTAGCAGAGCATCTGTAAATCGCAGGACAATGCTGATGAGCGGACTGTTTATGATATGTGAGGTATTCTTGAGGATTTCTAATGGGAGGTAACCAGCTGGATGGTCCAGCTCTTGGTTCAGAATCATCTGGTAATGGTTCAGCAAGCTCATCTTCTGATTCTGATGAATCAGGAAGCATATATCACTTGTGCTGATGTCTATCTTCAAGAGCACTTTGATGTCCAGTATCTGGTTCATTTATAACCTTACTTGGACACATTGGTGATGGTATGGAAGACTTTTGATATGAAGATGATCCAGGAGTAGATGGAGATTGATCTTTGGGATTAAAGAAAAAATGATGTGATTCAGAAGTGTCTGATGTGTGTCCAGCATCATCAGGTGGATCTGAAATATGGAGATTATTCCTTGGTATAGGAAATGAAATAACAATATCTCTATAAGGAGGTTCCAGATTCTCTTCATGAGTGGTTGTTTCTTCATCATTAGTTTGTTCACTTTGTGTTGGAATTGGGGCTGGTCTGTCACCTTGATTCTTGGAACAATATGGCAGGGTATTCTCATCAAATGTGGCATTAGTGGCAATGAATACTCTGTGCTTTTGTTTGGACCAAAAGTGCCATGCTTTGCTGTTTGGTTCATAGCCAATGAATATCATCTCTTCTGACTTGGGAGACAGTTTGTCTGGCCTAGCTTCTGAAGAGATGAATACATAGGCTCTGCATCCAAAAACTCGAAAATAGCTTGCATCAGGTTTGTCTCCATTTTGTTTAAAAACTTCAATGGGTGTTTTCCATTTTAATCATCTCATGGGTTGTCTATTGTATAGATGTAAAGCAGTCTCCACAGCATCTTGCCAGAATGCTTTGGAAAGGCAGGCATGGTGGCACATTGCTTCTGCCTTTTCCAATATGGTCCTGTTAAAGCGTTCTGCACGACCATTCTGTTGTGGTATATGAGGAGTAGAGGTTTGATGGGTAATTCCTCTTTGTGTGAGGAGCATTTGAAACACTTTTCCCATAAATTCACCCCCTCGATCAGAATGCAAAGAGGCTAAAGAGTGACCAGTAAAGGTCTCAGCCCAGGAAACCATATTCTGAAAGTGACCAGCACAATCTGCTTTAGTATGCAAAAAGGCTAATAAGGCATACCCAGAGTAATCATCAATGAAAGTAAGAATGAACTTAGAGCAAGATCTAGGTTCAACAGGCATAGGACCAATAAGATCAGTATGCACAAGAGCAAGTGGGCAAGTAGCATGCTTAACAGAGTCTTTAAAGGATCTGTCAGGCATCTTTTCTAAAGCACAACCTTTACAAGGTGAAGAATCACCAGGAAGAACAGGGAAAGTGGATGGTAAACCAGTTAAATGCACAAAAGCATGTTGGAGAGCGTTCTTGGATGGATGTCCAAAGCGATCATGCCACAATTGATAAGAAGAAGAATCTGCCAAAGAGGAAACAATCATTTCAACTGGAGTGATCATTTGAGACCGAAACCAGTGAAGATTGTTAGACTTGGACAAGGCAGTGGCCTGTATCACAAGTTGTCCTCTTTTATTCCAGATTTTCAAGCCAGAAGCTGTAATATTACAGCGAAAGCCTCTATTTGTTAAAGAAGGGATGGAAAGGAGTCTATGGGTTACTTCTGGAGTGTACCACACATTTTCAAGAATGAGATGATTGGGAAGTCCATGTTGTTTAACAATGATGGTACCAGGACCATGCATATGGACCTTGCTGCCATTCATGACAGAAGCGGTGTGTTTTTGATCACCTAGATGCACAAAGTCATCTAAAAAGGGTGATAAGTGATCAGTACAACCACTATCAATCATCCAGTGATTTTGGTAAAAAGAAAGTGCAGATTTAGGCTTAGAGTAGACAGTATTCACACTCGAGTAAGCATCAAAGAAAGTAGCATTGCCAAACCAGTCTCCATCATCCCAGTCTATATCTGGGGGTATATGTGCAGAACTGTCTAAGTCTCCATAATATGAGTTTTGCACAACAGAAGGACCTAGTCTTTCACCTAATTGATGAAGTGAGTTGCTTGTTCTGTCAGAAACAAGCCCTCCCAAGGAAAAAGTCGCTTTAAAGCACTTTCCTTTCTTTTTCTGCCTCTTGGGAGTTTCTGCAGTAACTTCTGAGGCATTAGAAGGAACTGTGGCACTGAAAGGACTTGGTACCTTCTGGTTGTTACGATTTCTAGGACTTATTGTTTTCTTTCTTCTGATGACTAATTCCTTCCCATCTCGGCATAACCAAATCACTCACTTGCTTAGTCATCTTTTCCATCATATTCCATAAAGTTCTATTCTGTATTACTCAACCTGTTTGCGCCCATTTGTCCTTCTGGGTATATATACCCTTTCTCCTGTGCAATCTTTCTTCTTCCTTAACCTTGATCTACTCAAGCCTAGCTCTAGTAACCCCTGTAACTCGCACCTTGAATAAAGGTCCTTGATTCCTATAAGCCTCATAGCATTGCTTTGAAATGCTTCTAGACTTTGCCAGCAACCGTTTTGTTGCATCATAAGTCTCTCTCTCGAACTCTCTAAAGATCTCTCGGGTATGATTCTTACCCTGAACTTTGACCTAGATCTTATCGAGTCTTACATTTGACCGACGGACATAACAAAAGATCAAGGTTCTCCTTGTATGGGCATACCATCATAGTACCTGCCCACCATATCTTCCTCTAACACCCAGTGGAGGGAATCCCGCGACTCAGAACCATCTGACCCTGAACTAGAAGATCACTCATCTTCCTCTGAACACTCCAACGACGTTGAGGTACGAACTGAACCCGACGATACTCTCGACCTTACCGCAAACCTCTCGTCATCACTCTACATCCCTCAAGTTCCCACCCCCCCTTCCCCAACCCCTGTCCAACGAACTTTTCCTTTCGGAACCCCACTACCTCTACCACCCCCATTACCCCTCCTCCATACTTTTCCCACTCTCCCTCCAACAATGACTTCCACTACAAAACACACCGAACTCCGCCTTGGCATCCCGAAACCATTCAACGGAGACCCTAAAAAGGCTGACGCCTGGATGGTCACCATTCGGTCCTATCTCCTCGTCAATGAAAAAGTCTACAACGACGATAATAAGAAGATCGCCTTCACCTTGTCACATATGACTGAAGAACCAGCGGCCACCTGGGCCAATACCCTCAGACGACAGGCATTTGCCCTCACCAAACCCGACTTTGGCACATTCGCTGACTTCCTTAACAAATTCGACGCCAATTTTAAAACCCACAACGTTAAGAATGATGCCATCACCTGGTTGGCCACCACCACTATCTCCAATGGCAGCCAACTGAACGAATACCTTGCTGAGTTCCAGAACAAAGTAGCCTTATCTGGGATTACTGAGGACGCCATCCTCATCAACTTCCTCGCCGCAGGAATGCCAAAGAAACTTATGGAAAGAATCTACAGAATGGACACCATCCCCACTACGATCAAGGCCTGGTATGAAAAGGCCATCCACTTCCAGACGGTCTATAACAGGACCAAAGAAATCGGTGCTCGATCCCATCGCACCAAAACCCATATCTTTCATTCAACCCCCTCTTCAACCTCTACCCCTACCAAAGACCCCAATGCCATGGACGTCAACGCTGTTAGAGTCAGCAAACTTACCCCTGAAGAAAGGAAACAGTGTATCACTGAAGGACACTGTTTCCGTTGCCGAAACAAAGGGCATCTTTCTTCCATCTGTCCAAATTTCACTTCTGATTCAAAGAAAGCCTCACCGAAGGACAAGAAAGTCCAAAAGGCTGAACAAACCCCCTCCCTCAAAGAGGTCGACGACGATGATGAAACAAAGACCACCATTGGAAGGGTGGCATTTTCCCAGGATTTTTAAATAGGAGGACCACCCCGACGCATGGTACCTCCGTCTGTAGAACCCATGTACTTGTAGCTGATCCAACTCAGAAGAATGTACAACTTCCCCTCTCGATCGTGACTACCTCTGGGAAAGACATCAAAATGAATGCCCTCATCGACTCTGGAGCCGACATCTGCTGCATCGACTGGCACTTCGCCAAGAAACATAGACTCCCTCTCGATAAACTCCCTACCCTAATCCCTGTAACAAACGTCGATAACACTACGAACCAAGCTGGAATGATCAAATACACCTCAACCCTCTTCCTATGAATAAACCATCTACACTAAAAAGTGAAATTCTTCGTCATGCATTGTGGTTCCTCCAACATGATCCTTGGGATGCCCTGGTTAAAGAAAACCCAACCACTCATCGACTGGGTAGAACGAACCATCTCCATCGAAACCACCAACAATGAAACTACCACCTACAACCAAGAAAACATTGCTCGAGAACTACACCTCTCAGCTAAATCTAAACCTCCCCCTCCCATCGCCAAAGCCATACGACATGTAGGAGCAGATCCAGTTCGACACAAAAGGCTGTTCCAATATAACAAATATTACATGGGCCACCACCTCCCTTCTGCCGATGTATCCGCCTATCACCTTAACTGCATAACAAAACACGGCTCTAGATTCCTACTTCACTCCCCTGCCGTCATTAATGCCTTTACCACCTCAACCAAACTAGCAATAGAAGCTGACAAAAAGAAACCCCCTCCGACCTTACCCGTTGAATTCACCACATTCTCTTCCGTCTTCTCCAAAGAATCGGCGGACCACATCTCTCCTTCTAGACCCTATGACCATGCAATTCAACTTGACGATTCCTTCAAACCCAAAGTTGGTAAAATTTACCCCCTCACCGCTGAAGAACGGAAAGCGATGGAAGACTTCCTCGACGAGAACCTTGCTTCAGGAAAAATCAGACCTTCCCAATCCCCACAAGCATCCCCCTTCTTCTTCGTCAAGAAAAAGGACGGGAAACTCCGCCCATGCCAAGACTATCGATACCTTAACGACCACACTACATGAGATGCTTACCCCCTTCCCTTAATCTCCAACCTCATCGACCAACTCAAAGACGCTAAACTCTTCACCAAATTTGATGTAAGATGGGGCTATAACAATGTCCGGATTAAAGACGGTGATCAATGGAAAGCTGCCTTTATCACTCACAAAGGTATCTTCGAACTGACGGTCATGTTCTTCGGCCTCACCAACTCCCCTGCCACCTTTCAACGATTTATGAACGATTCATTCCGCGATATGATCTCTGAAGGATGGCTTGTTATCTATATGGACGATCTCCTCATCTTCTCTCCTGACAAATCCACCCATGACGAATGAACCAAACGAGTTCTTCAGCGAATGACCAAGTTGGATCTCCACCTCAAACTCGAGAAATGCACCTTCACTGCCTCAGAAGTAGACTATCTAGGCATGATTGTCAAACCAGGCGAACTCGCCATGGACCCTGTCAAGCTTGCAGGAATAGCCGACTGGCCCACCCCCAATAAACTTAAAGATGTTCGATCCTTCCTTGGCTTTGCCAACTTTTACCGCCGATTTATCCTTAATTTCACCAATATTGCCAGACCCCTCCTAGACTTAACCAAGAAAACTACGCCTTGGAACTGGATGTCCCTCCAACAACAATCTTTCGATACACTGAAATCCTCCTTTCTCTCCCAACCTGTACTCTCTCTCCCCGACCTGGCCCGCCCTTTCGCCATCGCCACTGATGCATCCAAATTCGCCTCTGGGGGTGTCCTCCTCCAAACCGACTCAAATGGCGATTGGCACCCATGCTCCTACCTATCCCAAGCCTTTGGGGATGCCGAACGAAACTATGACATCTATGACAGAGAACTTCTCACCATCATCCGTGCCCTTAAGCAATGGCATCACTACCTCCATGGATCCCCCTTCCCGGTCCAGGTCTTCACTGACCATAAAAATCTGACATTCTTTCACCAACCCCAAAACCTCAATTGACAGCAAGCCCACTGGCTTATCGACTTAGCGGACTTTGACCTTAAAATGATCCATGTCCCAGGAAAACTCCTCTCTGCCCCTGATGCCCTCTTCCGATGCCCTGACCTCCTTCCTCCCTCTGATGATGACAATGTCAGGACCACACTTCTTCCCCCTTCACTCTTCATTAACCTCATTGATTCCGCACTGGCCGCCAAGTTGGCCTCCTTCTCTGTCTCGGACCCAGTCGTCCTCAATGCACTTCGCGCTTTGGATGGCGAAACTCCTCCCCAATTCCGCTCCCGCCTCTCCGACTGGTCCTTTGATGCTGATATCCTCTCCTACAAGGGCCGGGCCTATGTCCCTGATGATCTTGACCTTCGTCATTCCATCCTCACTCGCTACCATAACCACCCCTCTGCCGGCCACCCCAGTTTTTTAAAAACCAGACAACTCGTTTCCGCTGATTTCTGGTGGCCAGGTCTCCCCTCTTTTGTATGCAACTACGTCGCTGGCTGCTCCCTTTGCCAACAGTCCAAAACCAATACCCATCCTACCACACCCCCACTCACCCCCATCGCCTCCTCCTGCTCCCGTCCTTTTCAACAAATCTCCTGTGACCTCATCACTGATCTCCCCTCCTCCTCTGGTTTTGACTCCTTATTGGTCGTGGTCGACCATGGTCTTACTAAGGGGGTAATTCTCTGTCCCACAAAGAAATCTGTTTCTGCCAAAGGCATCGCCAATCTTTTCTTTCATAAAGTCTACCTTCGCTTTGGACTCTATGATAGAATCATCTCAGATAGAGGCCCACAGTTCGCCTCTGCCTTTGCCAAAGAACTCGCCACACTCCTTGGATACTCCCTTAACCTCTCCACCGCCTACCACCCCCAATCCGATGGAGAAACGGAACGCATAAATCAGGAAATTGAAACCTACCTTCGGATCTATTGCCATAACAACCCCACTGCCTGGGCCGACTTCATCTCTCACGCTGAATTTGCCCATAACCACCGCCCTCACTCCGTCACCGGAAAATCTCCCTTCTTCCTCATGCTTGGATATGAACCATGCTCCTTCCCCACAGTCATCGCCGAGACCAACATCCCCGCTATACAATCCAGACTCTCTCTCCTCACTGCTGCTTGGGACAAAGCTTTAGCAGCTCACGAACTTGCTAGACAGGTCATGAAAGCCCGTAACTCTAAATCCTTCACCCCCTTCTTGAAAGGAGATAAGGTGTGGTTAGAAGCCCGCAACCTGAAACACGCCCTCACCTCCCCAAAATTCGCCCCCAAAAGGGAAGGACCCTTTTTAATCACCGAAGTCCTATCCCCGATCACCTACCGCCTACACCTTCCTAAGTCCTGGAAAATCCACCCCATCTTTCATGCCTCTCTTCTTTCGCAATACCAAGAAAACGCCACACATGGACTGAACTTCCCCGCCCCTCCACCTGACTTAATAGAAGGAGAAGAAGAATACGAAATAGAAAAGATCCTACACCACAGAGGTACCCCATCAAAACATTCCTTCCTGGTCAGATGGAAAGGATACACAGCCGAAGAAGACTCTTGGCTTCCCGAAAAAGAATTCTCTCATGCCACAGACATTCTCTCAGATTATAAAAAGCTTCATCCTAAAATTTTCCCTCTTTAACCTCTACTTTCACCTTCGACCTCTCTTCCTACTTTTTCATCTTTGACTTTCTGATTCTTCCTCTACCATGGCCCTTACCTACCGTCTTCGTGCCACCACCCCCAACGATGACCTCATACCAAACCCAGACAACCTGCTCCCCAGCGCTGAGTACCTACCCCCTACCTCTATCACCAATACCCCCTCCTCCCCAGCCATCGTCGCTGTAGACGAACCGCTCTATGCCCATAGACTTCGTGATGACTTCCCTGATGCCACGTACCTCTCCCGAGCATATGGCCATCTCACCGACTCTCATCTCGCTCGCCCTTTCTCCGCCTATGTTGACATGGGCTCTCCTATTCTTGCTGTGTACAACGCCTTTTTGCAAAACGAAAGGCTTGCCATCGTCGCTAACACTCTTGCCCTCTCTAACAACGCAGATTCCGCCTTCTTAGAGGAACTAGTGGCAAACGTTCGTGCCCAAATCCAAGGGGAATTAAACATCCTCATCTATCAACTTGAGATGGGTGAATTCTTTGACGAACTCGATCGTTACGTCGCTGATCTAAATGATGTGATGCATCAGGCAGGGCCAAACGCTATATCCATTTCTTCTACACCCTCCGCTTCATCCTCTCCCATCCATACCAACGAAGAATGCATGTTGGCACAAGTGGATGCTTGGTGGTCAGGTTTCTTAGGAAATAGACGACTTGACTCCTCTCATCCCAGGTATAACGAGGCATGTTTTCAGTGTCGCTGTCTTGGTCATACACGCATTCACTGTCGGGTATACCAATGCCCCCTTTGTCTCCAATGGGCACCCAGACACATCCAACAATTCTGCCCTGCACGACGGACCCCCCATTCCCCTCCCACCTCCTCCTCCTCGTCCTCTGCCTCAGCTGCCTCCCGATCATCCACCTCCTCCACCCGACCCCATCGCATCCCTGACCCTTCTACACGAACTCACCCCAGACCTCTGACTGCTCAAATGAGACCTGCTTACCCACCAACCCATCGACACTATCCCTCTCCTCAACGACGATCCCCTTCCCCCCCTGATGATGTCTGGGATGAATCCGCATGGGCAAACATTACTGGATCTCCCTCTGGAGGTTACTTAGACTTGTAAAAGGATAGGTTCAGTGGTACTTCACCCATAGTTGGGGGGTATTGTTACAATTTCTAGGACTTATTGTTTTCTTTCTTCTGATGAGTAATTCCTTCCCATCTCGGCATAACCAAATCACTCACTTGCTTAGTCATCTTTTCCATCACATTCCATAAAGTTCTATTCTGTATTACTCAACCTGTTTGCACCCATTTGTCCTTCCGGGTATATATACCCTTTCTCCTGCGCAATCTTTTTTCTTCCTTAACCTTGATCTACTCAAGCCTAGCTCTAGTAACCCCTGTAACTCGCACCTTGAATAAAGGTCCTTGATTCCTATAAGCCTCATAGTGTTGCTTTGAAACGCTTCTAGACTTTGCCAGCAACCGTTTTGTTGCATCATAAGTCTCTCTCTCGAACTCTCTAAAGATCCCTTGGGTATGATTCTTACCCTGAACTTTGACCTAGATCTTATCGAGTCTTACGTTCGACCGACGGACGTAACACTGGTTTGGATGTAGATTCATTGTCATCAATGATGACAGTATCTTTGTCCTCAAAACCACCAGGAATGGTAGATGGACCAGCTTGATTGGCCATGTCCATATTCATACCATTATCTGTGGTGTCAGATGAGGGTAATTTCCAAGAATTGAACGCTTCTGCATTACCATCATAACCATCTAGGTTGTAATCTGCTGAATATTGATATCCAGCAAGATCTGCCTCAACTCTGCACTGTAAGGCAGAATTGGATTGTTTAGCAGCTTGTTGTGCAGTGGCTGAGAAGTGATCATCATAAATCTCTTGAATTTCATGAAAGCGATCATAATCATTACCCCAATCTGTGTTAGCAGTGGTGGAAATGTTGTCATCCTCATTAGGATCTATCATCATTGAGTTAATATCAACATCAGATGTGATAGCATGGACAAAACTTGTTTCTTGGACTGTATTAGCCCTTCCTTTTCCCTTTCCTTTTGCTTTATTGGTGTGCATTTGAAAACCATTGTGATTCTGCTGTTTTTGGTTCTGGGTTTGTTTGCCTGGGTTTCTCTTCTGGTAAGGAGGACGCTTAAAGTGTCCTTGTTGCACAGAAGGAGCTTTGTTAGAAGCCTGCTGGTTGTTATTCCAGCGATTTTGCTGGGATGGTCCCCTGTGAATAACAGCAGTTCTGTTGCTTTGATGGGCAACAGGTTGGTGATCAAAGGCATTTATGCAAGCAGATAGTGGTCTTCTTGTAGAAGCCAACTCCATTTCAGAATTGATTTGTCTTACAATGAGATCAACCTTGAAATCTGCCTCAGATATGGTCTGGGTAAGCATAGAAGCAAAGGAATGGTAGGAAGATGGTAGCTTGATCAAAAGAAACATTGCTTTGAAGGATTCTGGCAGATTAAGGCCAGCTGCAAGCATATCATCAAAACAAGTGATGATTGCTGTTATATCTTGCTGTGCAGAGCGTTCTCGGACTGTTAATCCAGATGCATGATAGAAAGAAGACCATTGTCCAGCAAGTCCTTGACTGCCAAACAAAAGATCCATCTTATCTAAAAATGCTTTAGCAGCAGATGGTTTAGATGTGATGGTGTTGGGAATGTACTTATAATCACATTGTTTAGCAAGTGTGTCACTTGTTGTATTGGCAATAATGCCAGCAATGTGAAGATCAATGGTTTCCCATTTGTTCTGCTCTGTGGCATCCTTACACTTGTCAAAAGTGTAGGATTCATCAATCCAGTTCCAGAGCGATTGAGAGCGAAGATAGCCTTGAAGACAAGATCTCCAGATAGAATAGTTGGTTATTCCAACAAGGATGGGAATGTGACCAATCATGGTTTGGTCAGCCTTGAAGTCAGTGGGAACTGAGATGGTTGCCATTGTTAATGTATGAAAAGGTAAAGATCTGCGAATCCAAAATCAGAGAATAGTTCATCATAGATGAGACTAATAGGTGAAAATGCGGTGAAGAACGCTAGAAGAGGCTGAAATGATTAGTCCCTACCTCCTGTAGTGTAGTTGTGAAAAAGGGGAACACGATTTGTTCTCCCAAGGGACCCTGTAACGAGTAAACCTTTGTAGAGTCAAGAGGGGGACTGCACTTGACAGCTTTTAGTTCGATGAAGAGTAAAGGAGATGAAGGGACTAGTGGCCAAAGGCCGAGACTAGTCTGACAGAGGGAAGAGGACAGAAATGACGATGTGGCAAGTTGCCGAAGGCCGTGACTTGCCCGATGGATGATAAAGGAAGTAGATAATGATGAGGCGGGTTGTCAAAGGCTGTGACCTGCCAGATAGACAAAGGGTAGTGCGATGATGCAAGTTGCCTAAGGCCGACGCTTGCAGTGACGATAATCGGCGCCTGCTGGGCCGAGTGACGAGTCGAGAAAGATCGAGGGGATCAAGAAGTCGCCTGCCGCGCCTGACCGACAGAGACGGATGCCGGAGATGTTAGCAACGACGACGGGGAGGTTTCGGTAATATTTTACAAAAGACGGAGGGCTGAGATTGACTCTCGGAGGGCCGTAGTGCGAAGGGGGTGTGAAAGATGTTTATTGTTCCGCTGAATACAGACTTATAGTCCAGGGCACACCCCAGACTGTATATCAAGCGTATCGGTGAAACAAAAGTGAATGGGGTTCAAGGAAGAGACGAGGTAGGGGGTAAGATCAGAAATCTACCTGTCAACGAGTCGTCGGCTGATTATAATCGGACCGACACTATGAAACTTCGAATTGCTGAGTGAGCTTGACTGAGACGAAAATGAAGATAATGGAAAAATAAGGTAGAAAACGTGCCGAAAATACAAAGTAACGTTGATCCAACCCATTGAGGGGTATTTGGACCAAAGGGGCCGTTGGCGGCGACCCATAATGAGTTTCCAAGTTGGATCAGTCGGTGTAATCAATCTAAGCAGAAGAAAAGAAGGGTCAAAACGGTATGCAGACAATCCAAGAAGTAAGATCAGAGGTCTCATATATTAAAAATGGTGGAATATAACCATAGAGCCACTATGTGCTCTACAGCAGTAAGGATACTTCTCTGCAAGTTTCCTTGAGGTAATCCTGACACATGTACTGTGTTTTGAAATCCTTTCTTGGAGAGCCAGATCCTGAATTGTCACTGCTTCTTTGAAACAGTGTTTTGCTGTTTGGCCCAGTGCTTTTGCCTCTCTTCTTTTACAGAAGAGGAAATAGTGAAATCTATGTACCAAAGATCTTGCCATGTAGCAGAAATGGGTAAATATGCGTGTGTTTTGAAGGGAATAAAGAATAGCCATGGGAAATGATGTGGATTCTTTATTTTCATCTCTAGATCTGGTAGATCTAGGAAAGGGTTGCTATGGAAGTAAGGAAACACCAAAAATGGCAGGTTTATCCAATAATTGAGATTGACAAACAAATTTGGAATGTCATCTTTGTCCATTTGAAACACATAAGCACATCTATGGCAAGAAGAGTCTAAATAGTCATAATAAGTACAAGGAATGGGCCAAACGCGGTGTACAGCCTTGAATACATTTTTCCTAAGAACTCTCCTAACTGTTTCTGAGGAAACTGGATCAGAAAGTATGGTATTGATGTGGTTGGTGGCCTGAACAGCATTAGAGGCCTTGCCAGTAGTGATTTGGGTAATGATAGATTGTTGAGAGCAAGCAGAAAGCTTTGAAGGATGTCCAGATGAAGGAGCCAATTGATTAGGGAGAATATCTTTGAGTATCCTGGACACAGTGGACTTT
>JBBPUN010000382.1:1980-14062 GCA_038094715.1 Heimioporus punctisporus | reverse complement strand
GTCCAAGACGGGGACGGACCTAAAGTCTGTGTAAAACACCTGCAACTGCGAGAAATATCTGTCAAACGAGGGGACGTCTTTGGCGCGAATGCTGCAGAAGGCACCGATCTCGAGAATGTCGCCTGGGGGGGAATGAGACGTGCGACTGGGAAAGAGAGGACACGTACGGGCGACGACGAGGTCTGGCAGGTTTGCGTCGGCGGTCGGAATGAGCAGGCCGGTTTGTACCAGGCCGATCTGGGTTCGTTACGACGAGGAGGATGGCAGGACGCACACGCGTACCTTGAGCTGGGCGAGCAACGAGCCGCATTTGCTGAGATCGGTCGGGCGAGCGTCGAATGCGCGCTGCAGTTCGCGGTAGAGCGTGCCGAGCTGACGAGAGGCCATGTCGCGGTGTCGGTCAGAGAGACGCGTCATCATCACTCAACCCGAACCACGACAGCAATGGACCGCATCGACATGGACAGACTCAAGACGGGCGAGGTCAACCTCGGCGTGCGTATCCGTTCGCTGTCCAGACGCTCTCCTACCTGACAACCCCAGACGTCCATCATGGCCGTCCAGTTCGACCGCGGCGTCGTCATTGGCGCAGACAGCCGCACGACGACGGGAAGCTACATCGTCGGTCGTTTTCACGCTCTCTCCTTCCCCCCTCACATCCTCGCAGGCCAATCGTGTCACAGACAAGCTCACCCACGTCCACGATCGCATATACTGTTGTCGATCGGGATCAGCAGCGGACACGCAAGCGGTAGCGGACCAAGTCCACTACTACTGCCAGGTCTTCACGTGCGCCGCATTTCCTACTCGTCTTTCTGATGCCCATCCGAGAACAGCCAGACACGCGGTCCTCCGACCGTCGCAACCGCCGCGGCGATCTTTGAGAAATTCTGCTATTCGAACAAGGACCAGATATCCGCCGGTATAATCGTGGCTGGCTGGGACAGCGAACAGGGCCCCAGCGTGTACAACATCCCCCTCGGTGGCGGTCGTTTCCGTCAGCCGTGGGCCATCGGCGGTGCGTCGAGCACGTTTGGATTCGCGCGTTCTCGCTCTGATCGTGTGATGTCAGGCTCTGGGTCGACGTACGTGTACGGTTACTGCGACGCCACCTATCGAGAGGGTTGGGGCAGAGACGAGACCATCGAGTTTGTCAAGAACAGTGGGTCTGTGTGCTTGTTCCCATTGCGGGTGCTCACGTTCTCTGCAGCGCTCGCCCTTGCCATGTCCCGAGACGGGTCATCAGGAGGTGTTATCCGCATGTGTGTCATCACCGAGGAGGGCGTCGAACGCTTGTTCGTACCCGGCGATCAGCTCCCCACGTTCTGGGAAGGCAAGGAAGTGCTATCGACGTCGCCCGGTAAAATTGTCGAAAATGTGCCCGTTCCGATGACTGTAGAATGATTTGTATGTACATCACCCGATTCTCCAGCCCTTTCCGATCTCCCAGTCTTGCGCACCGCCTGCAAATGCATTACCCTCCCACATTCTCAATCTCCACAAGGCGATCGCGAGTGCGGTCGTGTCCGCACGCCTCACCGTCTCTGCACTAGACACGACAAGGAACGCGTGACTAGCTTTGGCATCACCCTTTGCGCGTCTGCCTTCCTGCGTCGTACGGAAACGCTGTTCGACGCAGACCAGACCCGTGAGCAATTTATGGAGCGCGGCGCGGTGTGACGGAGAAGGAAACACGGCGAGGCCATTGTACAACGGTATAGACAAACCCGGTGAAAACGCCGAAAAACGGGTCCCTAGCGAATCTTCGTCCGAGCCTTCCGAGAGCTGGTAGAGATCGGAGAGCGGTGGGAGGGGTTTCTCGTACACGCGCGTGGGGATGGATTCGTTCGATGGGACCTCAGGCTCTTGTGACGGTCCAGGCCGTAGTTTCGTTTTCGCATCACGGTTGACGGGGGGGACGACCAGGACGGCCACCGCGTCAGGAAAGGGTGCTACGCCGGTCTCGCGCATAGTCTTGAACTCGCACCGCGTCAGACGCCGAATGACGGTGGGAGCATCGAATTCGACTCGACTTCGATTCCGTTTGAGGATATCGATCAACACCTCTATTTCTTGGAAAACGCGGAGGCGCAGGAGGTAGCTGATATGCAAACAGAGATGCTTGGAGACATGGACGTTTCCGGCGTTGCGAGAGAACGAGACTGGCAAGAGCGTGTACGATCGCGTCTGCGGTAACGAGTCAGAAACGCCATACCTGGTGACTTTATCGTTCCGACGATGTCTTTCCAGCAAGACATATACACAGCAACGCGAGCTTTCCTTTGCTTGTATTTCGGATGTTCGAGTCCGTCCGGCACGAGGACTTGTACCGGCCGAGCGTTTTGTGGTGTGGCAGGCAACTGGAGCACGGCGAGTCTAACGAGAAAGTCTGGGTACGAACGTGAGGTGAGCCGCGTCTGGACGCGAAGACGCGCGCGCACCGTTGGGCAGATATCTTTTGGAGATCATGCATTGTCGCACTGGCGTGGCGAGCATTCTGACTGATAGGCTCTAATTAGAGTGTTGGGTGAGACGAGCCCGACAGACGCACGGTACGGGCTTGACCACCACTCGCGCTCTTGCGCAGTCATCTCCCTCGGCACGTCGAGCTCGTCGTGTTCGACCGGTCGAGGACCCAGAAAGACTCTGGGAGGGAGACGCTTGTGTCTCGCAAACACGCGCTTGTCAGTTATCGGGTTCTCGTCGAGCAGAATCGAGCGAGTCCGTCCAGCGGGATGAAAAGACGGCGAGGGACGAACCGGCCGATACAGCGACCTTTTCTTCCGACCGACACGTTCTCTCTTGACTGCATCAGGACGTGTGAGTGCTGTCTGCTCGAGTACGCTGACCAGTCGTGGCAGGAGACGAGGCATGTGCCAGGGTCACATGTCGTCCGCATATAAGCCCGCGCTGGTCCAGGGCAGGGCGCCCATGTCTCCGAACGCGATCCCTGTCACCCTTGCTGTCATCGGCTGCGGTCAACGCGGGAGGGTGCGTATGCAGACCTACGTCCGAGACGTCTAATAGTGTCGACAGGCCTACGCAGCCTACGCGCTCGATCACCCTGATCAGTGCAAGGTCGTCGCTATCGCAGAGCCTCGCTGCAACACCCGCAGCATCGTCGCAAGGGCACACGCCATCGACGATACCCTCATCTTTAGCATCTGGCAAGACCTTCTCAAAGCCTCCGCGGCGACAGTCGAGACCGTCGGAAAGCGTCTGGCAGATGCTGTCGTCGTCGCCGTACAGGATCACATGCACAAAGACGTCGTTCTGGCTTTCGTTCAGCAGGGATACCATATCCTTTGCGAGAAGCCAATGGCAACAAACATGAGCGATATCATCGCGATGGAGAAGGCAATCACCAAGGCTGGAATCGTGTTCGGCATGGGCCACGGTGAGCGTCACCACACGCGCCAGCGTTGGCCGGAATTTCATGCTGCTCGACAGTTCTGCGTTACTCGCCGTACGGAAGAGCGGTGACCGAGGTAGTCCGCTCTGGCCAGTTGGGAGAGCTCGTGAATGCCGTACATGTCGAGCCGGTCGGATATTTCCATTTCGCCCACTCGTTTGTCCGAGGCAACTGGGCAAAGGAAGCTGACAGCTCCTTTTCTCTCATGACAAAGAGTTCGCAGTACGCTTCTGCCCTGTTTCACGTTGACGCTCCGCATATCAATCTGCAGTGATATTGACCTTCTTTGTCACTGGCTATCGCCGGCCACCCCTACGAGAATTTCCTCGTTCGGATCCTTGCATCATTTCAAGAAGGAAAATAAACCGGCGAGCGCCGGGAATGCCACACGCTGCCTCGCATGTCCTATCAACAACGAGTGCCCATACAGCGCAAAGAAAAGTACGCTACACCTCGGACACGTGATTGGCATGTGCTCACGATCGCACAGTTTACCTAGACCCTGTCTCTAACGGAAATGTTGGATGGCCTGCGAGCACCGTTGTAGATGGCATACCCGACATTGAGAACATCACAGAGGTATTAAAAAATGGATCTTACGGCAGATGCGTCTACGAGAGCGACAACGACGTCTGCGACAATCAAGCAAGTTTTTCGCCGTGCCCTAGACGGTTCATTGACTCCATACCCCAGGTAGTCAACATCGAGTTCTCTTCTGGGGCTACGGCTTCGTTCACCATGGTTGCATTTACCTCACTCATCTGCGAACGCCAGACGCGTCTTCATTTCACGCATGGAGAGATCGTCGGCGATATGAATACCTTTACAGTGACCGATTTCCGAACTCGTAAGCAAACGACGCACCGTCCCCCCAACGAGGGGGGCGGACATGGAGGGGGGGACATCGGCCTCATTCGAACATTCATTAATGCTGTGCGTTTGGGCGATCAGTCAATTCTTGGCGTGGATGTCGGGGAGATTGTGGCCAGCCATCTTACGGTATTCGCTGCGGAGCAAAGTCGGAAGGAACGCAAAGTCGTGGATTGTGCGCAGTACGAGAGGGCGATCCGGGCGGAACTCGATCAGCAAGGAACATGAATTATGTCTATGGGCGGATTGCACGGATAAGGTGGAATGAAGTCGTCAACCAATGTAGCCAAATGAACAGAATCGTTCAAGGAGAAAAAATGATGCCCACTGGCTGGATTGAACAACCGACCTCATCATTACAAGTGACGCGCTCTACCACTGAGCTAAGCGGGCAAGTGCTCGATCTCGATGACAAATGCATCTGAGGCTATTGGGTATTTGAAAAGCCTTCGATACGGACGAGTCAGTGGTCAACTGCGCATGTCGAACAGACACTGCGCACCGCACCCACCTCAAATACAGAGGGGTGAGCCCCGCTGAACCCCACAGGCCATGGCTGACACTACTCGCGAAAGCACCCTCGCATTGGCAAACGGTCGAACCCTTGCGTATGCCGCGTCTGGCAGCGCATCCAGCACGACCGTTCTCTTGTACCTCCACGGAATGTTCACGATCGGAGCCATACGCAAGGTCTCCCCTTCCATCGCGTCCAGGAACGTGCACCACATCTGCCCCACGCTCCCTGGGTGGGGGAGCACCTCTCCCCCTCCGCCATCCATGTCGTACGTCGACTGTCTCATTGGCGATGTGACTGCGCTTCTGGACCATCTCTATCCCCAAACCGAAATCAAGTTGTACGTCGCAGGGGGGTCTTTTGGCACGGTTCCAGCGCAGATATTGTATGGGGCACCCTATGCCAAGTTCCCGTACGGGCGGTGCATCGCCGGCGTGTTGCTCATGGGAGCGCTCACGCCCCTACGCTATCACAAGGACTATGCAAAGGACATGACGTGGGGGAATTATTTTCTGATCGGCCCCCCTACGCAATGGCTTCCGTTTAAAACCGTGTTCGTCAATCTCATCGCGTTCATCATGGCAGAAAAAGTGTCGACGGTTGAGAGGGCAGAAGCGTTTCTGAAGGCGTATGTGTTCGATAAGATGGACACAGCAGAGAAAGAGGCGTTTGCTCGATGGAGTGCCAAAGAGGGCATTGCCGAGGGTGAGTTGGAGAGGCAGTTTGCAGAGAATGCCGTGCAGAGCGTGGCAAAGTCTTGGGAGGGTTTCAAACTCGGGTCCTCTGTATTGCATTCCGACTGGGGTTTCCGGCCGGACGCGTTGGACGAGGCACATTCGCGACCGTTGGTCTTGCTGGTGACGGGCACGAGAGACGAAGGGGCACCCAAGGCGTGGACTCAGTACTTGGCTGCCACATACAAGAACACC
Organism: Heimioporus punctisporus; assembly: GCA_038094715.1. Taxonomy (NCBI): domain Eukaryota; kingdom Fungi; phylum Basidiomycota; class Agaricomycetes; order Boletales; family Boletaceae; genus Heimioporus; species Heimioporus punctisporus. The sequence continues at coordinate 8,337 of JBBPUN010000382.1, read as the reverse complement.
AAGGTCATCACTCTTCCCGGCGGGCACATCAATGCCGTGTTGCACATGGACGAGATCTGGGAAGAGTTTCTGACAGGGGTAGTGTAATAATACTACAGGGCATCGCAGTACATATCGAGGTGGTGTCGCAAATAGTCAATGAACGTAAATAAATGAAAGCATCGTTCAAGCATCGAGTTCCAACTCTCTTCTGATTATCTCTCTGACTTGTCTGATCCCTCCTGCCTCCCGCTTGACTCTCCGTGGACTGCGGGTCAGTAACTGCTTTGTACTATCAAGACGTGCTGGGCTCGCAGGTGGCCCGCTTCCGAATTGCTTCGACCCAGGGCTGGGGGGAGGGGCCATTTTCTTTACTGATGGTTTCGTTGGACTCGACGGATCCTGGTTCGCAGGACCATCGGTAGTGTCTGAGCTCGACGTGGTCGTAGGCATCTCGAGCCAGTCTTCACCATTCGTGTCAAGCGGCCTGAGGAAGAATGGACAAAGCGTCGTCAATAATTTTAGGGATTCAGAGGCTTCGGATGTCGACATGGGAACAGGAGAGGATTTTACGACAGCAGCTACGACCTCGCTAGCTAGAAGGGCCTTGCGTTTACGAGTGGTGGGGGTTGCGGTCGACCCGACAGGAGAGGAGAACAACCTGAATACGTCAACTCATGCAGATGACGATGACGATTGCTTTGCACTCACATCCAAATGCTTTCAGCGACACCGGGGAGTCTACCAAGCAAGCAGCGTCGTCGAATCTCTTCTTGGCCCAATTTCTGAATCTGATCTCTTGTAAGCTTACCGCCGGCGACCTCTGCGCTCTTTGCTTTGACCGGGGTAGACGTCAGCGATTTAAGGCGGACACGCTCATACAACGCTTGTCGTCGGGAGGTACTAGGAGTCGGTGGTGCAGTCTCTGCATCGGCGCCACGCTGGTGGACGGGCGTCATAGGGAGTGCGTCAGACGTTTCCAGACGTTTGCGAGACGGTGTCTGTGGTGTGAGAAGTCCTGCGAGAGGATCGACACGTTTGACGCGTGACGTAGGCGTTTGGAAGATGGATTTTGATGGTGAAGCATTGGTGGAGTTGGACGCTGCGCCCGGAAACGGAACGGGAAATTCGCGAGGTGCGTTAAACACTTTCGATGCCGACTTGGAAGGGGACTTGGATGGAGAGGAAGGGCTAGAGGGAACCATGTTTGCAAGAATAGCTGCACCCTTTGGGGACGCGGATGCAAGCGTACGGGTGAGGGACGAAGGTTGGGTGGTATGAGAGACGAGCCGAGGCAAATCCGCCAAGGGCACATTCGGAACCGGAACAGTACCAGAATGGTGCTGGAAGAAAGGGTGAGTTGGTAGAACAATACGCGGCGAAAAAAGAAGTACGTTGACCCAAGAATCCAGTTTTGCGCGAAACTCTGCGCGTCGCTTATCTGCACCGGAGGTCCACCTGGCGACTGCAGCCATACCACCGGTCATGCCCTTGTCGATGTCCAATTCGACTTCGATACCGATGCCATACACAGGAACGCGTTTTCCAGCGGACTTGGAGTAATGCGAGGTGGGTGTGATGATGAAGCCCATCGCACCGCGAGACCAGTCCTTTAAGGGAGTTGGGTCGTCGGGAACGAGGAACGGGTTGGGGTCATCCGGAGGGAGAGGGAGAGAGTCGGGATCCCATTCCCATAACCAGCAGAGACGCTTGAGATCGTCCTCGTCGAATTTGGTGGTGAACCCCGAATAGGTGGCGATGGAGACGTGGTTGAGAACGCAACGGATGATACCGGTTTGTTCGGAGGGGGACACTGCGCATGTCGCAAGGGCGTGAGAGAGGGCGTGCTGAAGGGCGGAGTGGATGTTGTCGAGACGTGAAAGGTGACGTGGTAGAGAACGTGAGGGTTTTTGGGCGGAGCGAGGAGGCGTGGGCGGCCTGTCTTTGGTGAGCGGAGAGCAGGGACGGAGACACGATACGTACGCGATCTTCCGTCTCTTTGGCGCTGACTCGTCGTCTGAGCAGACGCGTTTCTTTCTGGGAGAGACGTGGAGGGACGTGTAGAGAGACATGTCGAACAAGACGCGGGCGTGTCTGATCGAAGACACGTCAAGCACGTGACATATTCTCACGGTGACATGCACAATGTATGCGCACATCGTGCTGCCACTCTTCTCAATGGAGGGCCATCCACTGTGCGTATCCTCTTCCTCCTCCTCCTTTTTCTCGAGTTCTGACGTCTCCTAGTCGCGATTCCCTCTCGCGTCTATCTTGTACGTCTCTCTCTTTGTCGTCTTGATCTAATTATGCAACACATCCCACGTTAGCCGAGATTGAAGCCTCGCTCGCAAAAGAGCGTAATTATATCGACCGTATTGGCGAACTATCCACCAGCTTGGATGCTTTCCGTGCCGCATTTACTAGCTCACAAGAGGAGGTCGTTCGTAAAAAAGACGAAATAACCGCCCTTCTCGCCGAACTTCATGCTCTCAAGGTTCTTCTCAAAAACGTTCCTTGCCCACTCTCCTTCTCACTTGCCTCTGATCCCAGGCTCACGAGAAACGCGTTACTTGCCTCCTGGATGGCGACGGCACTATATTTTCTCCAGATCTCATTATCCACGGCCAGGAGGGCGGCCTCGAGGCTGCCAGGCTTTTGACTGAGCGTGTCCGCCACCACCTCGCATCGGACGTTGATCACGAGAAATTCCACCTTTGGGTTTACCTGTTTTACAACAAACGTGGACTTCTTGAAACTTTTGCTAGAGTCGGTCTTTCTGCCGCAAAACTAAAATTTGATGACTTTATCATTGGCTTTAATCAAGCCGCCGAGCGCTTCTTCATGGTCGACGTCGGCGGAAGCAAAGAGGCCGCAGATGCAAAAATTAAAGGTCTCTTGCCTCGTTTTACTTTTAGACGTCACCTTACACGTGTTCCACCTCAGTTCATCTTCAAGATAACATTCGCCTACCTCATACCCATAAAATTATATTCGGAGGCAAGTCGCTTCCCTTTTACTTGCCACTTGCACCAATCATCTCTCAAGGATCTCACGACAATGGATACGTCAATGTTCTTCGCTCCGTCATTACTGAAGGTTTTCGTGACAAACTGATTCTAATGCCTGGTTACTCCGATGTCGCTCTCGACATCAAAGCGCTCGCGCTTCCTGAACTTCGCATCCCAAATTTATTCATTCCTGCTAAACTGAGCCCTCCTTCTTATACTTCTATTGTATCCGCTCCCCCTCCTGGCTTACCTCCCAGGCTACCACCGCCGAGTGCTCAGATAGCCAATTCATCTCTAACTTCAATTACTCACGCTCCCGCAGATATTTCCAATCAATCTCCTAGATGTAACTCAATTCAAAGTTATAAATCAGCGCTCCAAACAGGCCGCAGTGATCCCATTCCGTATGAAGCCAGCGATAGCAGTGCTTCCACAGACGCAACTGACCCGGCGCAATTCATTCAATTTACGCGCAGAGTAACGTCTCCTGGGAAACAAAAGCGCCTCAACCCAAAATTAGTTGAGTTATTGCCCCTCGTACCTCTACCCCCATCTGAATGAACGTCCTGTGTACCCTTATCAGCCATTATCGAAACGTCGGTCCACTCTAGTCGTTCATTCTCGACGCTGACCTGTACCTGTAGATAACCCTGCCCCTTGCACCCTGCACTATCTTGCAACTTGTCGACACGGTTCAGAATGTAAATATGGTCATGACTACTTACTCGAAGATGAACATTTAGAAGAACTGAGTCTGAATGCTCAAAAAACCCCCTGCAAGACCGCCAACGAGGGTTTGCCTTCCTGCTGATTCCTCACACACACACACACTTCATCTGTCTCCACAGGCGGCATCTGTCCGTTTGGTGATAGCTGTGTGTATGGACACCTGTGTCCCCAAGGAACGACATGCTGCTTCCTTAAATTAGGAATATGCAAATTTCAAGCCAGTCTGTGTTTAATCATGTCATGGTACGGTACACCACTGAGGTTTAGTACTTTTTAGCTGGAATGCATCGTAATGCCTGAATCTATGTTTATCCGTTGACCAAGTACGCGGAGTTACTGAGATGCGATGTTGAAACGTTGTCGGGATCTTTTTCCGGCCTGCCAAGCTATTTGTACATATATGACCCTTTCACCAAATCCTTTTGTTTGTTTCTCAGGGCTCAAACGCGGCGAACTCATGAGCACGTCAGCGCTGATGGAATGTTCTATTGACGTACTCGACCCTCCGCTATGATTCGCGGGCGGACGCGAACCGAGACAGTGCATCGGCAGGTTCGCGTGACCCGGCTGCTCTTACTGAATCCGTCTCGTCTTCTCCAGCTCTGGCCCAAGATGCTTCCCTTATCGGCTCGAGCAAGAACCCCGCGATCTAACTTGATTAACTACTCATATAGGCCCTCCTGGCATCTGCGTCCTGGCTTCCATTCTTTAAAAAGGCCCGCCCTCCCTTCACCCGCCATTGTCCTCTTACTCTACTTGCCTTTATTATGGCAAACCCCCAGGCCGCCGACGCTAACCAACAGGCTTGGTAAGTTTTCTCGATCCCAAGCACTGTGCTACACGCCTTGATCCCGCGATTTCGTTTTCTAAATGCAAGGGATGAAACTATCACGCGACTGTTGGGTATGTCTCACGCGTCAATTTTGACTAGATTCTCACTCGCCGACTTGCCAGCACTCTCTTCGACGACAATTAAGCGAAACGTCGATCTGGAGAATCGTCTAGCAGAGCTGGAGGTCGAGCTTGCAGTATGGAAGCAGGCGCACGCTACCGCACTTGAGGGGGCGGAACGGGAGGCAAAGGCCCTTAAAGGAAGACTTGCCTCTCTTAATTGTCAAATTGCGTCTGTGGAGTCGTTGATGGTCCGTTTTTTTTTCGAGCATCATGTATGGTTAGACCCGTTCTCATTGTCACACCATTACAGAGCCAGAGCCTGTTAATTCTCTGCGTCATCGATGGCGATGCTTGTGTGTTCACCGAGGCGCTCTTAAGACAAGGGCATGAAGGTGGTCGTCAAGCTGCTCAGCAGTTGACAAAGGCGGTTGCCGACTATTTAACTAGCGAGGACATTCATGTTTTGGGACGACTGTCCTTTTGGATTACCATTTATTATAACAGGATAGGACTCGCTAGTGCACTTGAACGTCATCAAGTGTGCACTCCTGAGCAGCTGGAGGCCTTTACAATGGGCTTTAGTCAGGCGTCCCCGAGGTTCCTCTTGGTAGACGTCGGGTATGGCAAGGACGCTACATTTACAAAGATAACAGGTGTGTCGTGCGTTCAGCGCTCTTCATGACGCCTCCTGATCTGGCGCACAAGAATATCTGCAAACCTACATTCGTTTTCCACAGACACAACGTATTTTCCTTGCCGGTGAGGTGCTTGATGATGGATGGGTCCACAAGGGATTAACCCGCCAGCAGGTGGTTCCGACAGCGCGTACGCGTCGACGATCACTTCACTCCAGGGCGATGGTCTGATAGGCAAACTGGCGTTTCTTGAAGCTACTGGTGCCCGGGCGAACCAGTCTCCGCGATTCCGTTTACCCACACTATATGTCGAGAACCTATTCATGACGCATCAAACTTCGCCACCTCCGAGCGCCACACATCATCCGCCTCCTCTGGACGTGAATGGCCTCAGTCCGTCTCATATGACCGGCGGTTTGCCCACACCGCGTTCGCCTCCGAGCACAACAGGATCATCTACAGGCAAGTTGATCGATCCCAACTTGGCAAGTAAATGATTAACGACGTTCGAGATCATCGTGCTAATTCATTGATTTGTACGGTAGCCTCTTCACAAACGTCCGTAGACGATCCCTTTTATGAGGTAGCAAACTTATAGACGTCTGGACAGATTCTCCGCCGCCGTGTAATGAATTTTACCTGATGTCCTGCACTAAAGGCGTGCGTATCGGACGTTGCCATCGGACCGATACTGATGTGCACGTGCAGGGGACGTGTAAATACTCGCATGACTACGTGTTGACCCCCGATCAATTGGCGACGTTGGCTTCAAATGCCAAAAAAGCGCCGTGTAATTTTCTCAAAAATGGTATAGAATCCAGTGGACGAACTGCGGCCCGATTACTTACGTGTGTAATCAGGCCTCCAATGCCCATATGGCGACCGCTGTTGCTGGGGTCATACCTGTCCAAATGGCTCTAAATGTTTCCATCTAAGTAAAGGCAAATGTTGGTTCAAGGGCGGTGCGTCTTTCGCCGAACGTCCATCGAGCGTCTGCTTAGCGATGTATGGTGGGCAGAGGGCATGCACGACTCTCCCATGTTGGCACTGGCAAGCCTTTGATACCCGTTATATCTGTACTAGATTCAATCGCTTCCGTGCTTTTAAGGCGC
>JBBPUN010000381.1:0-14071 GCA_038094715.1 Heimioporus punctisporus | reverse complement strand
TGACTCGTTGTATGCGGAGGCAGGGTATGTTTGGGAGAAACAGTGTCTTCCTGGAACACGCAAGGATCTTATCCGAGAAATTGGCGATATTCTGAACGATCCCGCCGATGACGCTTCACAATTATGCCTCCTCACTGGCGTTGCTGGGTCGGGCAACTCGGCTGTGGCCCATTCAATCGCTCGACCTTATGACAGGCAAAAGAGACTAGGCTCGTCGTATTGCTTCATCCGTACGGACGTCGCACGCCAGAATCCAGCAAACGTTTTTAGCACTATTGCGCGCGATCTCTCCAATCATGATCTACAGTACAGATCAGCACTGGCGAATATGGTGAAAGGGTTATCACTAAGCAGGGCGTCATCCCCTATGGAAAAAGCGGAGCAGTTCATCATTAAGCCTTGCAGGGATTTGGATATCGTCGGACCCATCATCATTATCATCGATGCCCTCGATGAGAGTGGTGACAAAGCAAGTCGCCAGAGTCTATTACAGGCAATCTCTAAAATGCTCAAAGAAAACACCCTTCCAGGAAACTTTCGTTTTCTAATCACTACTCGCCCAGAAAATGATGTTCTTTCAGTGCTTTCAGGCGTCCCATGCTTAGTTCATGGATAATATCCCCGGACAGAGTGTGGACAGAGACATCACACAGTTCATTCATCACTCCCTCAATCAATATCCTGAACTTGAATCATCCTGGCCTACTACTTGTCCTTCATTCAGAACATCTGTTTCAGTGGGCTATGATGGCATGTAACTTCATTCAAGAGAAGGGACTTAGTCTGGGTAAACTTCTTGGGATTATCCTGGATGGCTCTAAATGGGACAAGGGAAGACTGCTAGATAAGCTCTATGAAACCATCTTGAGACAACTTTTCAGGTTCAATGAAGCCCAGGAATTGTTTCAAGAGGTGATGGCCATTGTGTTCACACTCAAGGAACCACTCTCTCTTGCTTCACTTTGTACTCTGTTTGATTCCAATGAGAATCTAGATGTATGAACTGTGATTAGGCAGTTGGGATTGTTGGTTGATGGTGTTCTTGATGAAGAAACCCCCATTCAACTGCTTCACACATCATTCTATGACTTTCTCTTTGATGAGGCATGAAGCTTAACATTTCATTTTTCAACACTCACTGTTACTTGGGCATGCTTTGCTAGTATGTATGCAAGATGGACTCAAGTTCAACATCTGCAACCTCAAAGACTCTCAACTATGCAATTCTGATATACCTGGCTTCCTGGATCAAGTGAAGAGAGCAATCCCCCCTCAGCTTGACTACTCCTGCCTATACTGGATGGACCACCTGGAACTTGTTGATTGCACCCCTGAACTTTCAAAAGAAGTCATGTCTTTTTTCAAGGAGTTTTTTCCTCACTGGATTGAAGCTATTAGCTTGCTCTCCCATTCTTCTTCATTATCTATTCACACTGCCCTTGATACATGTACAAAATTGAACTATTGGACAAATGTAAGAGCTAGCATATTTGGATTGATAGACCTAAAATACAGTGACTTCCAAAACTGTTCCAATATCTAACCTCAATTCAGTGTGCAAAGCACACTGCAACCACTCATAGGAATTTCGCTTAGCACTGGTGAGATAAACAATAGTACACACACTGAGCTACATATCAGTGCCTTGGTCATGTAATTTGGTATAGGGAAAGCAAATATATGGTCAATTTAAAATGGTAACTACATTGGAACAGTTTTGTCACTTTTAATATAGACAATGGGATTTTAAGAAAACAAGTGGATATTTATTGTTATTTTGTACTACAAACAAAGATATACAAATAAAGATATTATCTGAGTTTAAAAATATTCCCACACTTCTTAACTTTCAACCACCATCATCATGTGATCTCTCTCTATTACTCAAAAGAACACTATTCTTTCTCAACTTGATGCTGGCCATTTCATTCACTCTATTGCTTCAAGTACAGGTCTTGGCATTGCTACCATTTCTAGGCTTCATTTTAAGGAGCATTCTAACCTTTAGAAGTCAGGAAATGGAGGAATTATGAAGAAGAACTCAGGAGAAATGGAACAAAATATTACTTGGTATATCCTCCTTTGGCTTTAAGCACTGCCTCAATCCTCCTAGGCATGTTCTCAATCAATGTCTGACACACCTTAGCTACTAATATATACCAATAGTTGAGAGTGACAAAACTGTTCCAATGTAGTTACCATTTTAAATTAGCTATATCTTTGCTTCTCCTGAACCAAATCACATGATCAAGGAACCAATATATAGCTCAGAGTGTATACTATTGTTTGTCTCCTACAGTGCTAAGCAAAATTCCCATGGGTGGTTGCAGTGTGCTTCATGCACTGGATTGGGGTTAGGTATTGGAACAGTTTTGGAAGTCACTGTAGATGTTATCAGGACCAAGAGGTTGCCATTCTTGCATCAGAGGCACATAGATTTATTATGGTGTTTTCTTCTACCCTCAAAAAATGTTTTCCTCATCTCTACAAGTTATCTGCCATGAATCTAACCCTTATTGTTACAAAACCTGTTACATTTGTAGGTCGAACGTAAGACTTGATAAGGTCTAGTACGAAGGGTCAAAAGTTCTGGGTAAGAATCGTACCCGTAGTGTCCTAATAGAGTCTGAGTGAGACTTGTGACGCAACAAGACGGTTGCTGGCAAAGTCAAGAAGCGTTTCAAAGCAACGCTATTAGGCTTATAGGAATCAAGGACCTTTATTCAAGGTAGGAGTTACAGAGTTTACTAGAGCTAGGCTCGAGTAGATCAAGGTTAAGAAGAAAGAAGGGATGCACCAGAGAAAGGGTATATATACCCGAAGGGACAAACAAGCACAAATGAGTTAAGTAATACAAATGGAACTTCGTGGAATGTGATGGAAGGGATGACTAAGCAAGTGGATATTCAAGGTGAAACCGAGATGGGAAGGGATTAGTCATCAGAAGAAATGAAATGGCGAGTCCAATGAATTGTAACAATACCCCCCAATTATGGGTGAAGTACTACTGAACCTTCTATTTTACAAATCGGTATATCCTCCAGAGGGGGATCCAGTGACGTTTGCCCAAGCGGTTTCGTCCCATACATCATCGGGAGGAGAAGGGGAACATTGTTGAGGAGAAGGGTAATGTCGGCGGGTGGGTGGGTAGGTGGGCCTCATCCGGGTTGTCAATGGTCTGGGACGAGTGCGAGTGGAGGGATCGGGGACACGACGAGGTCGAGAGGAGGATGCAGAGGACCGGGAAGCAGCAGAGGCGGAGGAAGATGACGAAGACGTTGGTGGTGAATGGGGAGTTCGTCAAGCTGGGCAAAACTGTTGGATATGACTGGGCGCCCAGCGGAGGCAGAGGGGGCATTGATAGACTCTGCAGTGGATACGCGTATGCCCAAGGCACCTACATTGGAAGCAGGCTTCATTGTAGCGAGGATGAGAGGAATCTAGTTGTCGGTTCCCCAGGAAGCCTGACCACCAAGCGTCTACTCGCGCGAGCATGTGTTCTTCGTCCGTGTGAATAGGAGAGGACGACGCGGATGGGGTTGAAGGAATGGAGACCATGTTTGGCCCCGCTTGGTGCATAACGTCGTTAAGGTCCGCCACATAACAATCTAGGTCTTGGAAGAATTCGCCCATTTCAAGTTGGTAGATGAGGATGTTAAGTTCCCCTTGGATCTGAGCACGTACATTCGCGACCAGTTCTCCGAGGAACGCGGAGTCTGCGTTATTAGATAGGGCGAGGGTGTTTGCAACGATGGCCAGCCTTTCGTTTTGGAGGAAGGCATTATAGACGGCTAGGATGGGGGATCCCATGTCGACATGTGCTGAAAATGGTCGGGCGAGGTGAGAGTCTGTGAGATGGCCGTAGGCCCTGGAGAGGTAGGTGGCATCAGGGAAATCATCCTGGAGTCTGTGGGCATAGATTGGTTCGTCTACTGCGGTAATGGTGGGAGAGGAGGGTGTGTTGGCAATGGAGGTGGGGGGAAGATACTCAGCGACCGGAAGTAGATTATCAGGGTTCGGTACTTGGTCATCGTTGGGGGAGGCGGTGCGAAGACGGTAGGTAAGGGCCATGGTAAAGTAGAGAAGAGAAGGATGAAAGGTAAGCTTAGGCAAAGGTGAAATTGAAGGTGGATGAAGAGGTTAAAGAGAGAAAATTTTGGGATGAAGCTTTTTATAATGTGAGAGGACCTCGGTGGCATGAGAGAATTCTGTTTCAGGAAGCCAGGAGTCTTCTTCGGCGGAGTATCCTTTCCATCTGACTAGGAAGGAACGTTTTGATGGGGTGCCTCTGTGGCGTAGGACTTTTTCGATTTCGTATTCTTCTTCTCCTTCTATCAGGTCAGGTGGTGGGGTGGGGAAGTTCAGCCCGTGCGTGGCATTTTCTAGATAACGAGAAAGAAGAGAGGCGTGAAAGACAGGATGGATTTTCCAGGTTTTAGGGAGTTGGAGTTGGTAGGTAATTGGAGATAAGACTTCGGTGATTAAGAAGGGTCCTTCCCTTTTGGGGGCGAATTTTGGGGAGGTGAGAATCCGCTTCAGGTTTCATGCTTCTAGCCACACTTTATCTCCTTTAGTGAACGGGGTGAAGGATTTAAAGTTTCGGGCCTTCATGGTCTGCCTGGCGAGTTCGTGTGCGGCAAGGGCTTCATCCCTTGCTGCGGTGAGGGAGGAGAGTCTGGATTGTACTGCGGGGATATTTGTTTCGGCAATGACAGTGGGGAAGGAATGTGGTTCATATCCTAGCATCAGGAAGAACGGGGATTTTCCAGTGACGGAATGGGGGCGGTGGTTATGTGCAAATTCGGCGTGGGAAATGTGATCAGCCCAGGCGATGGGATTGTCATGGCAATAGATTCGGAGATAGGTTTTGATTTCTTGGTTTACTCGTTCGGTTTTGCCGTCGGATTGGGGGTGATAGGCAGTGGATAGGTTGAGAGAGTATCCGAGGAGTGAAGCTAGTTCTTTGGCGAAGGCAGAGGTGAATTGGGGACCTCTGTCGGAGATTATTTTGTCGTAGAGTCCAAAGCGGAGGTAGACCTTGTGAAAGAAGAGATTGGCAATGCCCTCGGCGGACATGAATTTTTTGGTGGGGCAAAGAATTACCCCCTTAGTAAGGCCATGGTCGACCACAACCAAAAGTGAGTCAAAGCCAGAGGAGAGGGGGAGGTCGGTGATGAGGTCACAGGAGATTTGTTGGAAGGGGCAGGTGCAAGAGGAGGGGATGGGGGAGAGCGGGGGGGTGGTTGGGTGAGTGTTGGATTTGGATTGTTGACAAAGGGAACACCCGGCGACATAGTTGCGGACGAAGGAGGGGAGGCCCGGCCACCAGAAGTCCGCGGAGACGAGTTGTCTAGTTTTGAGGAAGCCAGGATGGCCGGCGGAGGGGTGATCATGGTACCTGGTGAGGATGGAGCGGCAGAGGTCAGGGTCGTCGGGGACGTAGGCGCGGCCTTTATAGGAAAGGACGCCAGCGTCAAAAGACCAGTCTGAGAGGCGGGAGTGGAACTGAGGAGGGGTTTCACCATCCAGGGCTCGGAGGGCGTCAAGGACCACTGGGTTGGAGACGGAAGAGGAGGCAAGTTTGGTGGCGAGAGCGGAGTCAATGAGGTTAACGAAGAGTGAGGGAGGAAGGAGGGTGGTGCCGAAGTTGTCGTTGTCTGTGGCGGGGAGGAGGTCAGGGCGACGAGAGAGAGCATCAGGGGCGGAGAGGAGTTTCCCCGGGACATGGATCATTTTAAGGTCAAAATCTGCGAGGTCAAGGAGCCAACGAGCTTGTCGTCGGTTGAGGTTTTGGGGTTGGCGAAAGAAAGTGAGGTTTTTGTGGTCAGTAAAGACCTGGACAGGGAATGGGGAACCATGGAGGTAGTGTCGCCATTGTTTGAGGGCGCGAATGACAGCAAGGAGTTCTCTGTCGTAAATGTCATAATTTCATTCAGTGTCGCCAAAGGATTGGGAGAGGTAGGAACAGGGGTGCCAATCCCCGTTGGAATTGGTTTGAAGGAGTACTCCTCTGGAGGCGAACTTGGAGGCGTTGGTGGCAATGGTGAAGGGGTGGGTGGGTTTGGGGAGGGAAAGGACGGGTTGGGAAAGGAACGAGGTTTTTAATTGATCGAAGGATTGTTGTTGGGAGGGGGTCCAGTGCCAGGGCGAGGTTTTCTTGGTGAGGTTGAGGAGAGGGCGTGCGATGTTGGTGAAGTTGGGGATGAATCACCTATAAAAATTGGCGAATCCCAGGAAGGAGCGGATGTCTTTGAGTTTTGTCGGGGTGGGCCAGTCGGCAATACCAGCTAATTTGACCGGGTCCATGGCGAGTTCGCCCGGTTTGACAATCATTCCAAGGTAGTCTACTTCAGAAGCGTTGAAGGTACACTTTTCTAGTTTAAGGTGGAGGTCTAGTTCTGTCATTCGTTGAAGAACTCGTTTGGTTCGTTCGTCATGGGTGGTTTTGTCAAGGGAGAAAATAAGGAGGTCATCCATATAGATGACGAGCCAGCCTTTGGAGATCATGTCTCGAAAGGAGTCATTCATAAAGCGTTGAAAGGTAGCGGGGGAGTTGGTGAGGCCGAAGAACATGACCGTTGGTTCGAAGATGCCTTTGTGGGTGATAAAGGCAGCTTTCCATTGGTTGCCATCCTTAATCCGGACATTGTTATAACCCCATCTTACGTCAAATTTGGTAAAGAGTTTGGCGTCTTTGAGTTGGTCGATGAGGTTGGAGATTAAGGGAAGGGGGTAGGCATCCCGTATGGTGTGGTCGTTGAGGTATTGGTAGTCTTGGCATGGGCGGAGTTTCCCATCCTTTTTCTTGACAAAGAAGAAGGGAGATGCTTGTGGAGATTGGGACGGTCTGATTTTCCCGGAAGCAAGGTTTTCGTCGAGGAAGTCTTCTGTTGCTTTTCGTTCCTCAGCGGTGAGGGGGTAAATTTTTCCGACTTTGGGTTTAAAGGATTTGTCAAGTTGTATTGCATGGTCGTAAGGTCTAGAAGGGGGAATGTGATCTGCCGATTCTTTGGAAAAGACGGAAGAGAACATGGCGAATTCTATAGGTAGTGACAGAGGGGGTTTCTTTTTGTCTGCCTCTATTGCTAGCTTGGTTGAAGTGGTAAAGGCGTTAATGACGGTGGGGGAGTGGAATTGGAATCTAGAGCCATGTTTCGTTACTCGGTTAAGGTGGTAGGCGGATATGTCGGCAGACGGAAGGTGATGACCCATATAATACTCGTTGTATTGGAATAGCCTGTCGTGCCGGACTGGGTCTGCTCCTACGTTTCTTATGGCTTTGGCGATGGGAGGAGGTGGTTTGAATTTGGCCGAGAGGTGTAGTTCTCGAGCGATGGTCTCTTGGTTATAGGTGGCGGTTTCGTCATTGGTAGTTTCGATGGAAATGGTTCGTTCCCCCCAGTTGATAAGTGGTTGGGTTTTCTTCAGCCAGGGCATCCCAAGGATCATGTTGGAGGAACCACAGTGCATTACAAAGAATTTCACCTTTTGATGTAGGTGGTTTATCCGTAGGAAGAGGGTCGTGGTGTATTTGATCATCCCTGCTTGGTTCGTAGTGTTATCGACATTAGTTACAGGGATCGGGGTAGGGAGTTTGTCGAGAGGGAGTTTATGTTTTTTGGCGAAATGCCAATTGATACAGCAGATATCAGCTCCAGAGTCGATAAGGGCGTTTATTTTGACGTCTTTTCCAGAGGTAGTCACGATCGAGAGGGGAAGCTGTACATTCTTCTGAGTTTGATCGGCTACAAGTACATGGGTTCTACAAATGGAGGTACCATGCGTCAGGGTGGTCCTCCCATTTAAAAATCCTGAGAGAATGCCACCCTTCCAATGGTGGTCTTTGTTTCTTTGTCATCGTCTTCATCGACCTCTTTGAGGGAGGGGATTTGTTCTGCCTTTCGGACTTTCTTGTCCTTAGACGGGGTCTTCTTCGAGTCCGAGGTGAAGTTGGAACATGCAGATGAGAGATGCCCTTTATTTCGGCAACGGAAGCAGCGTCCTTCGGTGATACACCGTTTCCTTTCTTCGGGGGTGAGTTTGCCAACTCTGACAGCATCGACATCCATGGCGTTAGGGTCTTTAGTGGGGGAGGGGGTCGAAGAGGAGGTGGAGTGGAAAATGTGGGTCTTGGTGTGGTGAGATCGGGCGCTGATTTCCTTGGTCCTATTGTAGACTGTTTGGAAGTGGATGGCCTTTTCGTACCAGGCTTTGATTGTAGTAGGGATGGTGTCCATGCCATAGATTCTTTCCATAAGTTTCTTTGGCATTCTGGCAGCGAGGAAGTTGATGAGGATAGTGTCCTCAGTTATCCCAGATAAGGCTACCTTGTTCTGGAATTCGGCAAGGTATTCGTTTAGTTGTCCCCCGTTGGAGATGGTGGTGGTGGCCAACCAGGCGATGGCATCATTCTTGACATCGTGAGTTTTAAAGTCGGCATCAAATTTGGCAAGGAAGGCAGCGAATGTTCCGAAGTCAGGGCTAGTGAGGGAGAACGCCTGTCGTCTGAGAGTGTTGGCCCAGATGGCCGCTGGTTCTTCAGTCATGTGTGACAGGGTGAAGGCGATCTTTTTGTTATCGTCATCATAGACTTTGTCATTGATGAGGAGGTAAGACCGGACGGTGACCATCCAGGCGTCGGCCTTCTTGGAGTCCCCATTGAATGGTTTTGGGGCACCGAGGTGGAGTTCAGTGTGTTTGGTAACAGATGTCATAGTGGGTGGGAGAGTTGGGAATGTGTGGAGGAGAGGTGGTCTGGGTGGTGGGGGCGGTGGGATACCAAAGGGGAAGGAACGTTGGACTGGGGTTGGAGAGGGAGGGGTTGGGGCCCGAGGGATGTGGAGGGAGGATGAGAGGTTCGCAGTGAGATCTAAGGTGTCGTCGGGTTCAGTTCGTACCTCGACGTCAGAGGATGGTTTGGAGGAAGTTGGCGAGTTTTCTTGGTCAGGTTCAGAGAGTTCAGGATCGAGGGGTTCTCTCCACAGAGTGTTGGAGGCGGATATGGTGGGCAGGTACTACGACGGTATGCCCGTACGAGGAGAACCTTGATCTTTTGTTATGTTCGTAGGTCGAACGTAAGACTCGATAAGGTCTAGTACGAAGGGTCAAAAGTTCTGGGTAAGAATCGTACCCGTAGTGTCCTAATAGAGTCTGAGTGAGACTTGTGACGCAGCAAGACGGTTGCTGGCAAAGTCAAGAAGCGTTTCAAAGCAACGCTATTAGGCTTATAGGAATCAAGGACCTTTATTCAAGGTAGGAGTTACAGAGTTTACTAGAGCTAGGCTCGAGTAGATCAAGGTTAAGAAGAAAGAAGGGATGCGCCAGAGAAAGGGTATATATACCTGAAGGGACAAACAAGCGCAAATGAGTTAAGTAATACAAATGGAACTTCGTGGAATGTGATGGAAGGGATGACTAAGCAAGTGGATATTCAAGGTGAAACCGAGATGGGAAGGGATTAGTCATCAGAAGAAATGAAATGGCGAGTCCAACGAATCGTAACAAAACCTATCTTAACACCCTATTTTTCCAGATACAGTTGACTCCCTTATAACGGATACCAGGTAAAACAAATACTCTCTAGTAACATATAACTTTTTGGATATCCCAAGTTGGTATGCAGGGAATTCTGTACATAATGAATAACACTTTTATAACATATAACAAATAGGACTTTAGAGTGGTCAAAATGAATACATGTGTGAATTAACTACTGGATATGGATTTAAGACTCATGACCAGTCCATCTAAAAGAGGTCCTGGTCATGAGTTTGAGGTCCTGGATCAACTTTTCAACAGCTTGACACATTGTTATGAAACCACTTTCCCTTCTTAAAAAGGGTTTGGCAAAGCTTCACAACCAGATATAAGATAGGAAGGTGAAACTCACAGCTCACTTAAAGGCTGGTCAGCCTATTTCTGAAGTGGACCAAGAGTGGTTTGATGGTGATGGCAATCCCATTAATGAGGATTGAGTAGTGGAGGTTTTGAACTGTGCATCTGATTATGAGAGTGCACTTCAATGGTTGGGTTTTTGGGACCAAGAGGTTGTAGATAAGCTATAAAAGCTTGCAGAAGGGGGTGGAAGAGATAGCAAAAACCTCTCAGCAAAGCATAAGTGTAAGACAAATGAAATCTCTGATTAAGTTGCCATAGACTGACTCTTGCCACTTTGGAACTTAGGTTTGGATGTGACAGAGTCCATAGGAAATACCCAGCACTTGAAACCACCTACTATCATGACTTGCCATAATGCTCCCAAGAAGCAGAATGCTACACTTGTGCAATGCATTGAAATATTGGACTGGTATTATGCAAATGGAAATAACCAGTTGAAAACCCTAAGGCATTTCAAGGTGGTTTATCCAGGTCTTCATCTATCTCAGCCACACATCTCAATATGGCACCAGAGTGAAGCTAATTGGTGTGCTGAGTATGAGCGGAGCACAATTTCAACCTATAGAGCTAAAAGAATCTGCCAAACCCAGCATTCTAAAGTCACAGAAATACTTGAGCTTTGGATTACCAAGGTCATGGCTGACAATCTGCTGCTTACGGGAGATGTTCTTTGCCAAAAATGGAAACACTTTGCCAACCTTGCTGGAATCCCCAAGGATGAACACCTCAGTCTTAGTGAGGGATGGCTTAGCCAATTTAAATTGCAGGTGGGGTTAAAAGGGGTAAAGAGACATGGAGAGGCTGCTTCTGCAGACCCAGAGACTATTGAAAAGGAGCAACTACAGGTCTAGGAGATCATCAAGAAAGGGGGCTATCAGTGACATGATATCTTCAATCCTGATAAGACATCCTTCTTTTTTGTGTATGTATTTTTTTGCCACAAAAAATCCAATCTAAATGCAGTTGAACAGTATGCCACCTGATCATGGACTGTCAGACAAGCAGGGCTCAGGTGTCAAGGGAAAGAAAAAATGGCTCATATATCTGTTGATCACAAATGCAGATGGGTTACAGAAATTACCACCACTCATTATTGGAAAGGCATAGAAACCACATGCATTCAAAGGCAAACAGGCTTGCAGCTTGGGTTTCAATACAAAAGTAATGCAAAGGCTTGGATGACATGTGCCATTTATCAAGAGTGGCTCCTGGAATGGGACAGGAAACTCAGGAATGAAGAGTGGAAGATTTTGCTTCTGTACAACAACTTTTCAGAACATATTGCTCCCAAATCGTTGACAAACATTCATGTTGTCAATTTTGAACCAAATCTCACTGCTCACATTCAACCAAACAATCAAGATATCATCCAGTGCTTCAAAGTGCACTATCATGCCAAGTTTATCCACTGTGCTATTGACTTGTATGAATCTGATGTCACACCTTTCCAAATCTATGATATTAACCAACTTGAGGCCATGCAACTAGCCAGCAAAGCATGGAACAAGGTTGATACAACCACCATTCAAAATTGTTGGCGCAAAGCTGGGATTTTACCCACTACAGCTGTATCAAGCCCACCCATTCATCCCTCACTTCCTATTTCCTCCCTCATTGACATGCCCTCTGCAACTTCATCTGGCATCACCACTAATAATCTGGTCTTCCAAGCAGAACAACTTGTTAGTATGGCATTGAATGGTCTTGAAGCTACTGGAGTGTTGCAAAAGTCAAACTAAATGTCCATTACAGAACTTCTAAACCTGACTGTAGAGAGCCACAACATCTTTGATGCAACAGACAAAGACATCTTCCAGTCTGTTATGGATGCAAAGGCAGCACATGAAGAAAATAAGGAAGGAAGGGATGAGATGCCAGATGATGACAATTTAGATATTCCCACACCATCCTCTGTGGTACACAATGAAGCACTTCAGGCGTCACTAGTGTTGAGGCAGTACCTCAAGAACCTCAATGATTTTTTTGCTTGTAAGCTAGAGGTAATGCTGGGTTTGTTTGGATGCAAGACACAGGTTCACAACATGCAGGCAATGACTGAGAGTAAAATTCATGCCTATTTCTCTCCTAAATAGACTCATTTTATTGTAGACCTACGCTGGTTTCATGCATATACTCATTTTAGTTAATTCTTACCTTTGGTTTTTGGCTGCATGCAAAATGAATACTCCCTTATATCTTATACCCTTGAGCCTGTCCCAACAGCTATTCATTATAAGGGAATCAACTGTATTTCTATCATTTTTCCTGACTTTCTATGACAAACATCTAACCTTTGCAACACAAAAGCCAACAATTGCTAACTAATGCATCATGTGACACAATCTAGACTCACAACATGAATCCCCATTCTATATCCACCCTTGACTCATTCTTTTCATTTCTGCTCTTCTATTTCTTATACTTCTCTTCTTGACCACATATTAGATGCATGATGGCCTTGCCCTTTTAATTACCACACCTTGTTTTCTATCTTTCATTACCACTTACAGCCTCTTTCACTTCCACTCTTCTTAAAGGCTGTGGTACAGCATTCTTGATCCCTGTTGATTCTTTCTGACTCATATAGACTCCATCTGACTCATCCTTATTGCTGGGGTTAAGGGCATGGACTTATATAGTAATATTAAGTACCAAACATGTACAAATATACAAGTAGTATATAAAGGCCCAAGAGCTGGCCAAGAGGACCTCAGTTCAACCTCTTTGGTTTTCCCTTTACAACCAATGGACTTAGAGAACACAGATCTCCTCTCTTCTCTCTTTCTGTTACAGGTTACCTTCAAGGCTAACCATAAAACCTAGCCAGAATGCTCCACACTAGCAGGACAAGAAGAAACTGATCAAAGAGCACATGGCCAGCTGTGAAGACTTAACAAGGAGCAGAAGAGACTTGCAAAAGCAGCAGTCTATCAAAGTAAGAAGTGCCTTTCAGGTGTTGAAGACTTTGAACAAGGGCTTGGAGGATGGATGATTGGTCCAGATGATGAGGGTTTTGAAGTTGCTAGGCTTCAAAGAATGCAGAGTGACACAAGGAAGAACGACCAAGCAATAAAGGATGGAAGTCTCAGTGGGAGTTACTCACTGGAAGTGGGAGAGTAGTGGTTTAGACCAAAGGATCCTTGTGGTAAGGGTAGAAAAGTGGATTAAAGGATAGAGAGCAAACCAGGGAGTGGTTGCTCTCTTTATACTATCTACTACAGGATCATAGAGGAGATTAAACTCTATCCTGAAACATGTAACAGATACATGATTGGTAGATAAGTATCATTTGAAATGATTATAAAGATGTTTCATCTTATTTCAAATGATAAGAGAAAATGAGTCATGATGATAAGATGAATATGAAATATGAATATGAAATGTCTTATCATCCAATAGGAAGAAGTTTCATATGTGAAATGTTCTAGACATGTGTCAGTGTTATTGATAGAACTTCCAGAAGACATATGAAACATATGTCAGATGTCGTTTCATCCTGACAGCTGTCATGGAACCTTTAGGAATATTTCAGACTATGTTTCATCTTGTCACCTGTCATAAAATGACATGGAATATGTCATGTGACAAGAGTCTAGAACATGATTAGATTAGATCATGTTATCTGAATGTCTCTAATTGATAAGATAATCAATTAGGTGAATATAATCAAGTTATATTCTCAACAAAGGGATGCCTTTCCAAAGACAAAGATGTAAGACAAGGGCTTGGAGCAAGAGTATCAAGTACAAAGTGGGGATTGCAAGGTTACAAGATACAGAGGAGGATACAAGAGATGCCTGTGAACAAGTACAGGGGGGGTGCCAGGTAGGTGGGAGAGGATGCTAGGTAGATCAAAGCTAAGGAATACATCAGTGGAGAGGAAACACCTAAATAGTATCCAAGGGTTTGATGACAAAGCAATGACAAAGTGAGAGAATGTTCTGGAAGGTCAAAGAAGAATCACCATGAGGCAGAAGAAGGTCCTAAAGATACACAGGGGTCAAAGAGAAGTGAGTCGGATGATATAAGGTTCGATGAATGTGTTACTGTTACGATTTCTCGGACTTACCGTTTCTTTTCTCCTGATGACTAATCCCTTCCCATCTCGGCCTTACCTCGAATATCCACTTGCTTAGTCATCATTTCCATCACATTCCACGAAGTTCTATTTGTA